>JAJIZL010030737.1:0-52029 GCA_023969395.1 Amblyomma maculatum
TGTGTGTGTGTGTGTGTGTGTGTGTGTGTGTGGAATGAAGCTTATGCACTGCGCCCACAAAGGCAACGGCGCATAATAATGTGGCGGCGAGCAGGAGCCGTTTGGTGACTCGTGATGTAAAGAAAGTTGCGAGTAAAGCTCACTATGATGCAGCTTTCGGCAGTTTTTGTTTACTGGACCTGAGGACATGCAGTCTCGTATTATTGAAGAAACATATGCTTTCTTCCTTTGGGCATTAATCACGCATAAAACCCTGCCGGATTGGAGGCCTTGTCCTGGTGTTGAGACCACGTCTACTGTCGTTTAGGAGGTCTGACAATTACAGTGTTATGTGCTTTCAATCTTATCACTTAAAAAGTGGGGCAGGCTCTTCAGAAAAGAACAGAACAAGAAGAAGGACATGATTCGAAAACAATTTTAAAACACATTGTTATTGGCAGAAGGAAATTGATAATACCTCGCTCATAGTTTTATTGGCAAATGCGAATATAGGGATACGTGCAATATTCTCGGAAATTTAGACTATCTGAGCGTAGGCTTTTCATATTACCCAAAACTGTGTACCAAAGCAACCACCTCCCCATTTGCGTATCACCCTCGCAGCTGGAACGATATTAGCAATTATGCAATGTGTAAAACATCATAACCACCTAAAAAGCATGATCTACTGCGACATATTCAAAACTTCTTTACAGCAATTTCTTAAGTGCAACTACAAACAAACAGTTAAATTTGTTGCACTATTTTGACAGCTTACAAAATATTTTTTGAAATATATGTCAGCCAAGCAACCACATCTGAAGAAAATCTAAAGGTGCATCTCTTGTCGGTATTGTATAATTGAATACGTATATTTTCTATTCTATAAAAAAAGTACTGTCGTACCGTTTGTTCACAGTATATATGGGGTTGCATTCCAGGACCAGCAAAACCTGACCTGAAATGTAGTAATGACAACACCATTAATCATTCCTTACAGCATTGCCGGTATATACAGTGATATTTTATATGGATGTCACCCTGCCGCATGACAACCGCGGAGGTACCGTAGCACGCGTTGCATTCAAACATTTGGTTTAGAGAATGTAGAGCTCTCACAGTCCAATATGGCATAGTCCAATATGGCACAGTTCAATATGCGTGACCAAAATGGGAACTGTCGTTCTTGAAAAAAAAAACATCACTCGGTCTCACAATTATCGGCTATGCTCCACACATGATCTGAGATTTCGGTAGACAAAATTCAAATAATGTTGCGTTTCAATTCATAATTAGAATGATGCAAGGTGTGCACAGACCAATAATAGTGTCATTTATATTATTCTAAACCTCGGACTGGTGATGTTGCTGGATATTGAAATTCGAAGAAATTTTGTTTCGTTTCAACAAAAACAAATAACTGGTAACCTCATACAAAGTTAGAGCGTTCTGCTACATTGATGACAATAATGGCATTAAACTGCTATGATTACATTGGTATGACATCTTAGGTACAGGCATATGATTTACCCGAACTTAGATTGTCGATGGTGCACTGCTATATTGCTGCGAATAGTTGGAACCCATTTTGTGTCCAAACGCCGCCAGCATGCGGCCTCGCCACCATGATTTTAAAAAAGAAAATGACTTTGCGCTCTTCGTTTTCATCTTTGGTATGGCGGAGACAGGGCTTCGTCATTTTCGTTGTCCTTCAAGATTCGTCGAGAACTATCTCGAATGACTACACCCTTAACTGTGCTTCCAAAATGTTCCGGACTATTCTGGTTAGCTTTGCGGCTTCATCTACATGATTCGTCACTGATTTTATATTGAGCGCTCAAGAGGGCAGCGAGACTTCATAGTTTGACAGCCGTTGAGCACCACTGCTGCTACCGTCGTTTTCCGACTTTCCGAACTGCAATAAAGTGTTCATGTAAGATTGACACACTTTGTCATCTGCTGCTTTCGGCATTGACACCAAACGTGACATGGAGGGGCTCAGCCTCGTCAAAGTGACGAAACTGCGCAGATGGCGTGTGCTGAACAGATGCTGCTTCCTGGCTTTCATCCAGCACTTTGAGCCCCTTCCCCCCCCCCCCCCCCCTTCCAAGCACGGCCGCACGAAGATGCGACAACTGACTCCAATTTTTCTAATGTGGGTCACAATTTAACGCCTGGAACGACTGAACAAAGCTTTGAAGAGTAGTAGATCTCGTACCTTGGAAATAAAGACCTAGCGTATTACATAGAAGTAAGTAAAGGCCGCTTGCTCTCCTTCTTTGTTCAGGCGTCATTTGTCGTTCTTCGCGTTGTACAGTGCAGCGCGATTTCAAGGTTATCGCACGAACGTCAAGAGACTAGAGCTCCAGGCGCCTAGCGGTCGGTTTCGCAACAGGGAAAACCACGATTTCGCATTCTTTTATCCCTCGCTCCTCGTTGAATGCTAAAACTATGACCGCCCCAAGGAACGCACCACCCTTTTTTTCTATCCTAAGCATTGCAAACCTTACGATAAAGTGTTAATTTTGTTAGCTTTTATCTTCGAGGACAATAACAATAATTGCCGGAAATACGTCACGCGCAATACGACCGCTACTTTGTCGCTAAAGCTTACGGCAAACAAATTAAAAAGGTACTCGCTCTGAAGGGAGTGGCGGCTGCCTAAGGAACAGCGAAGAGAGTGAGGGAAGCTGACCTGGTACTTCCCTCACCATGACAGAAGATACTGGGGCACAGCGCTGTTCACTCTCTGTCGATACTCGCGCGATAACCTTCAAATCGCGGTAGACTACGATGACGTGCTGGCGAAGAAACTTTTTTATCGATATGGACTACATACCTACTTTGCGGGTTTTCCCTTATGTGCCGATAGCAGGGTGTCGAGGAATGACGGGCACGTTGCAACAGACCGAAGGGAATTATTTATGGCCGCGATTACCTGCCTTGGCTGGCCATTACATAACAAGGCACCGTGAGCGCCAGCGAACAAATACCCCCCTGTCAAAACGGCTCGGCTGCAGAACCCAATATCTCCGTTATTATGTCATCTGAAAAAAGCGATGGATCTCCTTGGCCCCTTATTAACTTCATAAAAGGGTAATGGATCATCGCGGTAACCGATCACGTCATCCGATACTTAGAAGCAAATGCCATATCTTATGGTACCGCAGCATAAGTGCGAAGATTTTCGTCGACTGCATTCTCGAGTGACCCGGCGCTTGCGAAGTGGTCATCGTGATCAGGGGAAGAGCATTTGCGGAGACGTTGACGCAAGTCATCTTGAACTAGTCACACAAGCTACCAACGTACAACCGTGTACGATCCCCAGTGCTATGGACTTACAGAACGCCTCTTGAAAGCGTCCGCAGATAATATTGCATCTACGTCTGTCACGAAATCGCCGCACAATTTTTGTTAAGCCAACACAGTGCGGAGGAAGCCCGCGTGCTGTCTTCGTCGAACGTTCGACCACATTCCGGAAACGGCCTTCCTCGCACGAGAACAGCGCGTGGCCTTCTACGCATTGGCTTCACCCTCCTTCTCATCACTCGACGGCGACGGTGACTTACGGTGATTTACCCGGCCCGAAGGTAATGGTTACCTTCCTAAGTTTCGGCCACGCCCAGCCAATAACGACGGGCGCCTCGGCTGGAGTTAGAGGGAACGATTAAACACGCTAAGTTAAGTGTGTGTGTGCGCACCAGTCTAGGGGCGTCGTAACAGACAGACGCGCCGCGCCTATTTACTGAGGTTGCGTCGCTTGTGTGAGTCAGCCAATGTTTGAGCTAGTATTCCAGCGAGTTCGCAAGTGCTATTGCTCGGCTCCCGGGATTCACCCGCTTCTCGAAAGCCTACAGATCTGCGAGGGAGCGGCGCTCGTCTTAAGGCCGACCCATATGGAGCGATTTTCCCGCGCCAAACGTTATGAACTGTCGCCTGGCGGCCGTTCGCCAGTGATCAAGCCGGGCCAGATATTTTCGCCGGCGGCAGGGTGAATGGCCGCTCCTGCTCGCGACCACCGTGCGATGGCAGCACTTGCTGCCGCTCCGCGCCGGCTGCAGCTCCGAGTAGTGCGCGCCGACGATACGAAAAACTTAAGAAAAGTGTGTTAATTGTTTTTGTTCCCGTAAATAATAGGCTGAATGTCAATACTGAATCCTTGTTGAGCATCGCAGAGCCGTATGGCGTAGCTGGTATACAAGCGACCGCTGCGATGCAAGTTTGTGCTCACAGCCAGCTGCTGCCGTTGCGGCATGGCTGCTCCGGTCCGCTTGCATGCCACCTCCACTATAAAGTTCAGCCAAAATTATTATATTTTACTTTATTAAAAGAGAACTGGATTGAGATTTAGGCAGTTCTATGAGTAGACCATTGACTATAGCACGAAGGAATTTCAAAGCGCTGTTTCATGTACCATCGATGCGAAACAAATAGGCCTAGCGGCGACTAGGGAGCAGTGTACGGCTATAGCACCGCCGTCCGCCGCGCTAGCGGGCGGCACAGCTTTGGTAAAGTTGCAGCATGAGGTGCTGTAAGCTTTGCGATGTTGCCTACTCTGATGATACCGCTGAAGCGGGATCTATTTATGGCAATAGCAATACTGCGCCAGGTTTCGGCCCGTCGCGTCGTCTCGGGAAGGGCCACGTGTGACCTTTAGTTCAACTCGGGTTAATCGGAGTTCAACAACTAAATTTTTTTGCGTTCTATTAAACAGCACTCGCAAAACCCTTGCTTTAGAGAGACACGCTTGCAGTAGGCTGTTGCTGCGGCGTCGGACGTACTCGGAGGCTGTATACAAGCGCTGTCAGGCGCCAATTTAGACAGTGCCGAAGTTATGCGTTGCTCTTGAAATGTCACTTAATGTGAAACGTGCGTTGTTGAAGCGGACCAGCTCGTGCGTTTTCTCACATGATACGGCGACGGTGCGTCGGCGTTCCGCCGCGCCGCATGAAGTCCGCAGATAGTATTCGGTAGCGTCGGTCTGAGACTATGCCCGGTGAACAATTTGGTGTTGTTTATTTGACTCTCTAGTGTATTGTTAAGGGTTGTAAAGTCTCTGTGCTTATTGAGATCCACTTTGGTGCATGCCTAACACTCGCTTTCTGTGAAGCTCTGGTCTAAGTGTTAGTATGAATTTCTCTGTATCGTCTCTTGCTGTGTATAATTTTGTTTTTGTTTGTTATTCTCACCCTGACCATCACTCTAGCTTATACTGGCGAAAGCTGGACACCAAATGCCCACCCCTTTCTGTCATATCACTACAAGGTAGTTAAATTCCGTCTAAGTTTGCCTCGCAAGTCGAGGGCATCTCCTTTGCGACCGGAATAGCTACCCCCCCCCCCCTACTTTAAGGGTGTTTGGAAGTGTGCGCACAATTAGTGGCGCATGCTTAATAAGTCATAATTCTTCACGGGTGACAACGTGGACGCCGAGCAGAGCGTGTTAGACGCCATTCTACCATACGTCATATTCGCCTATAATACCGCCATTCGTGAGACAACGCGGTCGAACATGTTCGAACTTGTTTATGCAAAGAGCTCACGATGACGCTCGACGCAATGCTGTCGCACGTCACGGACGAGGACAACCTCTACGTTATTCGCGGTCTCAGCCGCCAGGCGCACCGCTTTTTGCTGGTCATCGCCAGTGCTTAGTCGCAAATGTTCCAGCCCCGGTTCTTCAGTACTGCGTGCCAGGAGCGGAGAGTAGGGACCTCCTAAATCCGTGGAAATTAAAGTTTTAATCAATCAATCAATCAATCAACCTCTACGTTGCACCCATCTCCAGAGTCTTCAAGACTGGCCCGGGTGCGATTAAAGACGAGTTAACCCCCAATGTCCGATTTGACACCTTGTGACGACGCGACGCAGGGTACAAACCAGGAGACCAAGTCTTGGTTTGGACGTCGGTACGTCGTCGCGGACTGGGTGCAAAACTCTTTTCGCGGTACTTCGGCACATACAAAGCCCTTCAAGACATTGAACAACTCTACTATGAGGTCATCACCAACGGTGCGGCAAAATCATAGCAGCGCCAAGCGCGTGCAGAATTGTGCATGTTGTACGCCTGAAGCCTTATTACGCGGACTAAAGGCACGAATTTTCTTATTTCTTATTCTCTTGATCGTCTTTATCTGCCTATTTTGTAAGTGTCGAAATGATGTCTTTTTAATGGGAAGTAATTCCGCGAGCCTTTCAAATATATTTTTGTCTAGCATGCTCTCTAATCACTGTCATTGCACTGCGCAGAAGGATTTTATTTTTTGCTTGCTGATACTTGCTGCCGCGAGGGGCGGCTTTAAAATTTTTCTTGTCGCGCAAGACGAGCCAAATTGTTTGCTATAATGGTAACAGGTGCTCGCGTCTTTCGCATAATGTTCCAATTATTCTGGTCATATTTCACATATTTATCTGCATGCTTCTTCCCAGACTTTAAATCGAGCGCTCGCGAGTGTCACGGAAGTTAGTAATACGGAGAAATGACAATCGCGTTTCCTGCCGTAGACGCCGCTGTGTTGCCTAATACTTTTGAGGAAGCAAGTCAGCCAATATATTTCAGTGTAATACAAGTATCTCCGTTTTCTGTCTTCAGCTTCGTCACCGCCACGTGACAGTATGAAATGAACCTTCCAACCGCTTTCATGGACTTATGCTTTGAATCATGTGGCAGGCATGTCAGCTAACGGAAACTAAGATTTCAATGAAATAAAACCCACACTGAACCTTGATTTTTAAGGGCAAGGCAGCAGTAATGGCTCCCATTTGCCCAGTCACTTTCTGGATTTGCAGTTCATTCATCATCATCGTCATCATCCGCCTGACTATACCCATTGCAGGGCAAAGGCCGCTCCTATGTTTCTCCAATTAACCCGGTTCTGTGCTAGCTGCATTCACTAGACCCATGCGAACTTCTTAACCTCATCCGCCCACCTAACTTTCTGCCGTTTCCAGCTACGCTTTCATTCATCACTTTACTTCAGGCTTAATCAATGATGTGTACATATTCCTCTTTTATCCGACATGTACTCATTAGTACGCACTAGTACTAATGTTACGAACTCAACCACTTCGCTCTAATGATGGTGAACGTTTAGTCATTTGCCTCAGCGTGCACATAGTAGCAGTCAGGTATGTGCCAGTATGTGAAATCCGAGCAGATAAGAACATACGTAAAGTTCCGCATTAACCAACCTGTTCGAACTTGTTGGCGCGTCTAACTCGGGATCCAAATGTGCTGAACAGCAGCATTGTGATCCCACATTCCACCCCAAGCGCTAAGCCAGAGTTTGTGGCACCTACCAATTCGGCGATGTTGTGCGAACTCGTAGTGCCAAAAAAAGGTCATGATGCCTGCAAGGTCATCCGCCGTGTTTCCTAATTTTCCTAATGGTTCCTGGCAATGCCTGTATAGTAATACTTTACCTCGACTTCATAAAAATGGTGCGTAAATCAATACCTTGACTACGCCAAATAAATGTCCAGAAACCGTAGAACCCTTTACTGGAATATACAGCTATGTATATACCGGATATTTCACCTACTAGGTTCTTCAATGAATTCGCGGCAAAGTTGCCCATCTGTAAAATTTCCCAGCAGTACACTACAGATTGTGTTCGAGCCTACGTAAAATCTAGTAAGGTGACAAGAGGCACGCAGAAGCGTTTGAGAATGAAACCTTCTAACATATACAACGCTGTCTATTAAAAACATAAGGCTTTGCATCGGCAGGTTATGCAAGATTATGCAAAGAAAGTCTGGGTATAATATATTATTCGGGAGCGATAACATATCCTCGAGAAATCGAACCAAATATTGTCATTCCCACGTTAAATAACGTAGGAATAACAATGTTGATATTTCGTTACGGCTTACTGCACTGGCAAAGCACCCCCTGTAGATTTTGTTCCAAAGTTTTAGTATGGTTTTTTAGAGATGGTTCCCTCAATATTGCCTAACTGCGGACGGCTTCAACTTCTTAAAACCATTCTTTTTCTTATGGAGGCTATATATCGACAGTGGTAATATATAACTCGTATAACTCGTGCTATGGTCTCCCCAGTTGTGATGTCTGGATGCGAGAGTTGGACCGTAAAAGAAGGCGGACCGCCGAAGAATTGACGCGTTTGAATTGTGGTGCTGGCGGAGACTCTTGTGAGGTCCTTGGATGGCCAGAAGATCAAATCAGTCGGTATTGTCGACCATAAACCCTGACTGCTCATTGGAGGGTCAAGTTCTAAAGTTAAAGCTCAGCCACCTTGGTCATCTGATGAGAAGAGAGGAGTCGCTGGGGAAAGATTTGGTGTTGGGAAAGGTTGAGGTTTACCGGAGAAGGGGTAGGCAGAGAACGTGATGGTTATGTGCCATCTTCGAGGCGCTGCAGATGAAGTTATGGGATCTTAGGAAGATAGTGAGAGACTGGAAAGCGTGGCGTGATATGGTCCATAGGGTCACGAAGAGTCGGACACGACTGAACGACTGAACTGAACTGAATATATTATGTGCCTTTCCATGTCGTCTGGTTGTGAGCGTGAAGAATGTAAATTTTGCGAGTCACCATCACGCTCAGGCTCACTTCACGCAGTGCGCGATATTGCATGGACTTTATTTGGCTAAATAACAGCGCCTTCTTTATGTCTTATTTCAGCAAATTTATATACTGATGCAATGCACACTTGAAACTTTGCCGCCCTTTGATACACTACTGTTGTCTTCAAAATCAGTACGGCACCTTTACCGAAAATTGATTACCTGGTCTTCGCATTACACGCCTCGGTCATATTTATTACATATCGATGGTGTAAAATAAGCTGTTATAAACTAGTGCTTTCTCCTGGATTAAGGCTATTATGTTCTGCCTCCTTATTTACCAACATTCCATTTCTTTCACGTGATCAACAATTTGATCTCGCTTTAAACTTATTTCCTCTTTTAAGCACTATGTTTCAGCTGTACATTTCAGTACAAATCAATTGTTGCTAAAATAAACATTTTTTTTAGGTGGTAAAGGTAAACTAGCAATTATGACCAAATGTAGCTTAACATCTTGCAAAAAGGCAGCAGAGCAGGAAACAAGACAGGAGAAGCGCACACACACAAAAGAACGATGCTTCTACTTGTGTCTGTGTGTGATTCTTCTATCTTGTTGCCTGCTCTGTTGCCTTTTTGCAAGATTTTCGATGTACTAGCGCAACGCTCCTCTCATTATTGTAGCTTAACATGCGATCTTCCATTTTTACCGTGTTATTAGCAGAAATAGGAGCATGAGAGGACGAAGGAACCGTATGGAGGGGTATGTAGCATGTAAATTTATTGCTTCTCTTGCCTTACCGACATCTAATTCATTCAGTCCAGTACTTTACATATAGGCGCTTCAACAAATAAAAATTAACAACCTAACAATTTACAACTTGAATCGTTCTTTTATTAGGCGTCCACAAACAAAACGATGGCTGAGTTCACACCTTTAGATTTTGTAGGGTTTACCTACCCAAAGCGACTCATATTATGAGAGACGTAGTAGTAGAATAATGCGGAATTTTCTACCACCTGCAGTTCTTTTACGTCCACTGACATCACGCAGCACACGAGCGCTTCGCTTTTTACCTCGACCCAAAATCTGAAGCCGAGGCCGCGATTCGTACCCGCAACCTTGGGAGCAGGAGTCGATAGAAGAAATCACTGCGGCACCCGGGCGTGTTAGTTCCAAATTTTGAGCATCATAACTACTTGCTTTGGGGTTACAAACATTTCAAATGTTCAGTAACGTTTCAAAGACAAACGTTCACGTATATATGTTGTGCGGCGCGACTACCTTCTGATAGTCATCGCGAAAACTCTGCAAAGAGGTGGTACTTACTCAACAGGAAAGATAGGCAGTGCAAGGAAGATCAGTAAAACTACTAATACAAGCATTTTGTCTTCGCACTCACGACGTTCTAAAAGGAAGGCAGACGAATGTGAAATGAATTATGTCCACACATTTATACAAGTTGAAATTGAGAGCTGCAAGTACTCGATGTGAAATTACCTTACTAATCACGTGCGAGGCATTTGAGAACGTACAGGATCTAAGGTGCATTTACATATTTCTTTCCGAATATCCATCAAAACTGAGCTGAATTTCAATGGTATGTTATCTCTACTCAATATGTACTGCAAGGCCACACCAATGATAATCAAATGTGTCGAATACGTTTATGCAGGAAAGTGCTAATTCACCTGCACTTTAAATAAGAATTGCTAATGGGCTTCTAATATGCACGGCGAAAAAGGAAATCTTTATTTTATCTTCCTTTAAATTGTTGCACACCACTTGATATTTCCAAACTGTTATAAAGTCCGTTCTGCTTTAGTGGAAAAGCCACTGTAATTTTACCACAAATGCATATAATGCAGCAAAAAGGTAGATATGTGCAGGAACTGTCAGATTTTATATCCGTATCTACAGCGACGAAAATAGAGACGCAGAATTCAGAGGGTCCAATATTCGGGAGAAGAACAGTTTTGTGGCATAACCTTCCTTTGCCCATGAAGATCGCGCAATGGCTATTTTCACACCTTCACTGACGTCTGGTAGTACAAAATTATGCATCAATGGTAACCTAAGTGGAACTATTTCAGTCCAATGATTATCGAGTTGAGAAATACTGGATTGACGTTTTGCTCAAAAAGCATATGATTATCAATTAAGTAAATCTTCTCTTATAATTACATATCCTCTAAAGAGAAAACACTGCAGACTTAGCAGCCAACTATAACGGCTGTCAGATGCTGTTTATAGGCAAGGACAATAAATTCTATTATATTCATCTATTAGAGAAACTAGACCTTGTATCGGCTTATCATGAGAGGGAAGTATTGGTGACATGTACGGTTAGGAGAGCGGTTGGCATAGGCTGCCTAAATGCGCAGCATAAACTAAAAATAGCAAAACCGCCATTTATTTCGGGAATTAGTACTAGTAGTGCCTCAGTTCTGTTTCCAAATTCTACATACCTACTCACGCTGTGCAATACGTCCCAAGAATAAAACGAATAGCAACGTCATCAACGGTTCAAAACATTTATTTCCCATTATTCTAGACCAATATCCCCATACCGCGCCAATTCCTGGTGCTGGCCATGGAATAACACTTCAAAGTATGTCTTCTTACGTATCTTGCCTTTCCTTGTTGTCATGTTTTCTACATGCCACCGCTCGGAAGAGGCAACCCCACAGTATGCATTTATGTAGTGTGGTATCGTAAAGAGAAGATATACTTGAAAAGATGAAAAAAAAAAGTGACTCTGCGCTGCATTCAGTGGCATCAACATGGTAGTGCGCTTGACCTAGTTGTACGCAGAATGCTCCTGCCATGCTTCTCGATCGAGTCCCATTACACCTAATAAACTCCCATCCTACATTTGGTGGAGTCGCGGGTTAGAAACGTCGGTCTTGGCGCTCCGTGGCGGTACTCATCCTACATCTGCAATGTAAGACAACGTCCAGCATCAAAGCATGCAAGGGGGTCTAACTGCCAGCTGCGTCGGCACCCATGCCATCGAGACCCAGCTATCTTCAGCGGGACCTATGAGCACGATATCGAAGTTTGCCTCACGTCTAATGAACGGGACGACGCAACGAAACAGAACAAAGTAATATTTCCCCTCAACGACGTGGCTAATTTGTAGTATAGCAACCATGAATGCAACATCCGTACGTAGGCTGCATTTAAAACAACGCTCGCAGCAGTCTTTGGTCGCCCGGATGTCAGGAAATTGTGCGCCGAGCTGCGTTTGTGTGAACTTTCACAGCGGGCCGGCGAAAGCCATACAAGCTATATCAAAGAAGTCATTTACGTATGCAAACGTGTGAACGCCAATGTGTTAGAGGTTGAAAAGATCAAGCACATCTTGAAAGGTATTGCCGATGATGCCTTCCAGGTGTTGGCAGCGCGCAACTTGCGTACAGTCATCGAAGTCTTCCCGCTCTGCCAGATTTTCGACAATCTGCGCATAATTAGAGGGTGGTAACGCGTCGGCTCCAAGCACACGTTGAATCACTTGCCAGGCTGACGCCTGCAGGCTACAACCCGTCGTTGCTACCGCAAATCAAAGCATTTATCCGTGAAAATGCGCCGCGCCAGACTTCCCTGCTTCCTGGCCCTCAACAGCAGCCACACCATTTGGCCCCGGCATTGCTCCAGGCTATTCAGGGGCAGATTGCTGAGGCGCAAAAGATGAAACTTCGCACTTACCTCTATGAACGCCCTTTTTAATATGTGACTGACTACCATGCATTGTGCTTGCTCTTTTCTCTGACAGATCCATACAGCCTTCTTGCCAGGTGGGCTCCTCGTCTACGGGAATTTGTTATCCACATAGTGTACCGCTCTGGTCGCAAGCATTAAGACGCCGATGCCTTTTCTCGCTACCCCCTTCCAGCTAATGTCACCAGAGTCTTCACCTTGGATGCCTCCACGAAGTCACTTAACATCAGTGACGTGCCCTCTGCGCAGCGGAGGGACCCCTTGCTCGATTCTCTTAATAATCTCCCTCACGATCCATCGGCTACTTCTGTATCGCGTGCTCTTCGTCGCCAAGTTTCACATTTCGCCATTCGTAGCAACTACCTTTTGTCCCCGCAACCATACAGTGCGGATGGCTGCAGATGGTTGCTAATCATTCCACACCAACTACGCTCGCACGTCTGTAAATATGTTTGCGCTGACCCACCACGGGGTCATGCGGGAGTGTTCAAGACGTACCATCTGCTACGCTTACGATACTACTAGAGGGGCGTTTACAGCCATTGTTTATAGTGTAGAGCCCAAGGGTTCTGTCTCTGAGCCGTGTAGCGGCGCTGATTTAGCATTAGTGGAGGGGCTTTCTTTTGGGGAGATAGGACGAAAATGATTCATGCCTTCAAGAAATTCGGAACATTGGAAATGCGTTACAAGCCGCAAGAAGCGGCTCAGAAGGAAAAACCCTGGGCTCCTCACTGTTGACAAAGACTGTACTTCTTCGTCATCAAATACGTTCCATCATATTTCGCCTGTGAACGTCACAAGTTCTGCTGGCGAGTTTCAGCCGTTGCCTTGCCCACCACGCAACTCTGATCGCATCGGTATTGATTTATACGGACCGCTCCCGTACAGTGCCACTGGAAACCATTGGGCCATCGTTGGGTTTGACCACCTGATGCGATATGAAGACACGGCTGCCCTTCCATCCGCCACAGCATCAGATGTAGGCTCATTCATTTTGCTGCGATTCGTCATTCGCCACGGTGCTCTTCGTGAAGTACTCAGTGAAGAAGAACGCGTCTTTTATCCGGTGTTGATAAACCTCTACTCAAAACGTGCCACATAATTCACATAACCTTCATCGCCTATCATGTGCGGACTAACGGACTCACCGAATGCTTTAACCGCACCGTTTGCGACATGCTATCTAAGCACGTCTCCTCCGAACACTGTGACTGGGACATCCTACTTCAATATGTAACGTACGAGTGCAATATTGCTACGCAGTCAACTACCGGTTTCTCCACATTCTATCTTCTTTACGACCGTCACCCTCTGCTTCACTACATACCATTCTTCCGTATCAACCAGGGTCATCTGTGTATACCCCTGCTTCTGAGGCTGCTCTACGCCCAGAAGAGTGCCGCCAAATTGCCTGGTTACTCCCGCCATGTCAATCATCATACGACACTGTAATTCTCCTCTGGCAGTTTTGTGTGGCTCTGGATTCCATCAGATACCTCCGGATTACCCTGTAAAATTATTTCCGAGTATCACGGCTCCTACCGTGGCCGGGAGCGCACCTCTCTTGTCTGTTAAATTTAGAACCCTTGACACCATCCCCTGATATCCGCCAACGCGGCCTCGAGACTGTCCACGTCCAGCGCTTTAAGCAATACTACCAATCTGCCATCTTGCCTACGCCTAAGACCCCAGGGCGGCTCCTCTGCTCCCCGGTGCCCTTGTAAAGAAGATGTGCTTTAAAAGGTCATTCTACGCGCTATCTTCAGTGGTATCGCCATCAATGTGTGCGCTTGGCCTGGCTGTACGCGGACTGCTCCTGCCGTGTGCGTCTTCATTCAGTACCAGTTCCACTAATAAACACCCAACCTATGCTTTCCTAGAGCGCATTGTCTCAATTCTACGCTTACTGACGATTACGACAGTTTATCGTAAACTACCACTCTCATATGACTGTATTGATTGTAGGTGCTCTGCATTTTATATCCACTGAATAATGCAAATAATATCAATTTTTGAGTAACGTTGACTTCAGTCAGCGGAAACTGCCTGGCATTGGCACATAGTACATTTTCCTATCTTCCGATGTCTTGTACTAGATTTTCCCAATAAACTTCGGGTACGAATCTCATGAGGTATCTCCCACCATTTACTATAATTGTAATTAAGTGCAGGACCTTTCACGACCGCTGGTTACCTAAACCTCACACCATATACCTCGGCCATATACTCATTATATACCCACTATTTCTACTAAGCTGTCGTAAACGTGCGCTTTTTCCGGAATCGCTCTGCTATTATTGTCTACTGACGTGCAACAGGCAATTTTAATTTCAACATTTTCGAAAGTTGCTTTGCCCTCAGCTTAAATTGACTTCTTATTTCTAGGCATTAAGTTCCAGCTTCATAGCTGAGTACCAAGAACTAATAATTATTATGTATATATTTTCTTGAGTGATGAAAGTAAAGCTTCTGTGGAGACCTGAGGCTGCGTGCCATTTGCGCTCAACACCGTCTTACTAAAAGGTTCTTCTGTAGCAGTGCCACTTGCTTCTTCAGGTGCTGATCATAGGAATGCTATTAAGAGACAGCAACTTGCTAAGGTATTGCCCATTACCATTCCAGACAACTCTACGCACTCAAGGTATACCAAAATAACGCTCGCAAGCATCATGTCAATGGCAATCAGCACATGTCACTCTACCAGACGGCGTTTATTGATTTGACCTTTTTCGTGACTTCGTGGAGGGCAATGGCGCCGGCAGAGTGCTAAAAATCTCTTAGAATAATTTTATAATAAGCAGTCTGTATTCTAATACATACATGTCTCAGTTACGGCACCGGTTCTGTCTAAACTTATTGATTTCTCAAAATGTATATAATATACGCATAAAGGTTGACTAGGTGGAATTGACAGCCATTTAAGAAACATTCATTCTTTGTAAAACAACCGAAAGCCTGGCTTAAAATCTCGCTCATTTTCATACCAGTTTAATGTTAGCCTGATCCTGATTAAAGGGATCGTGCATAAAGTTTGTAGGCCATAGAGGGTAAGGTGTTCAATGAACAATTTTTGCACTTGCGTGACGAATCATACATTGTACAAAAAAATAATATTAGTGCTCTTTCAAGATTCCGGTGTATTCGATGTCATTGATGATTGCGTCTACAGAGTGACAAATATCTCACACAAAATCGCGACCTCCCTCTCAGAGAATCAATGTCGCCGATATCCGCCGATTATTTCTCTCCTATGCATAATTATTAGCGCACCCGTCACGTTCTTGGGGAAATACCGAAAAGCTCTGAAGTAACGAAAACATGTATTAACATTTCATTGGTATTTCACAATGGCTATGAAGACGTGGGCCTAGGCTCATTTAGATCACAATTTTATTACTTTAGCTATCGTAGTGGTGCAGGAGGAGGAGAAAACATTTATTGACAATGAAATGATTTGGGAAGGCAGGTGAGTATGGTTATGAAGCTGAGTGGCAGACCCTATTCCGGGACGCCATTGGCCGCCGCCGCTGCCCGAGCTCTGGGCAAGGGCACGCTGGACCTCCAGGTCCGAGCTGGACAGAACCGCCTCCGAGAATTTCGGGAACTTTCATAGCAAGCATACAACTCTAAGCACTAGCGCCATGAGATGTCCCTTTATACTAAACTGCTTTCTTTGAAGCGCGAGAAAACGATCCATTTTGTGTTGCCTTGTTCTCTGGATTATAATTGTGCTCTGAAGGCCTGTTTATGTAGAACGAGAAGCGGCATTTTGAACCCTGAATGTTGCCTTTAACCGTACTGATGGTCGAAATGCGAACAATATTGGACCAATTAGTGGCATAATTAGGTTCGCAGCATGTTCGTAATTGCTCATATATCTTTTATATCAGAATATTGGAATGAACCCAGTGCAAGCAAGATGGTGCAAAATGCTAAGAAATTATTGGGATCTGTGTTGCAGAAATAGTTTATATATTGAGGGCCCACACTGTATGATGTACTCTTCTGTAATGATAGAATATGGTGTTACATATGCCGATCATATGCTTCATAAAGCGATTTGATATCATTACTCCATGGTTCCTTGCGCTATCATAAATGCATTTCAGTGAAATGTTATAGCCAGCAAATGATTGCACGCCGCTGCAGTTAACCAATTAAACAGTTTTAAATGACAACTATACTTTAAATGTTGTATTTATTTAGCTGTTTTCGTGCAAGAGTAATAACTTTACCTGAGGTTTTTTATTTAAGTACCGAGAGCGAACGGACACAGTAAGAAGAATATGCTATGGCTACAGCTCATTAAGGTGCTTTCAATAGTTGAATTTCTCGAGAGCGCTGCACATTTTCCTAGGGCATCAATTTTCTCCTCATAAGAGTTGGAAGTTTTCCAGGTTGAGTAATATAATTGTTCTGTGTTAGACTTCTGAAAGTTTCAATTGTCAAGGTTCGTTTCAAACACTTCCGTACCCCTATTTATCTTCTGTGGTGCTAATTTGTCCCTAAAAATTACTAATATCTTGCAAAGAGGTCGTGCTTAGTGAACAGGTAGGGTAGTCAATGCAATAAATGCACTGACCGTTATTATAAGCTCATTATGGCTTGCGACTCACGATAGCATAAAAACAAGGCGAAAGAAAGTGAAGTAAATAGGTATTTCCGCATAGTTATTCATTGGAAAGGAAGATGGTAAAGTATTGGCTATTTGGTATCGCGCCAAGGAATTACACATGAAAGATTTAAAAGGCGTACAACATCTTAATCTATGGAAAAATAGATTTTCATTAGAAAAGTTTACTAAATCTAGTTTAGTTTAAGGGGCTAACGTCCCAAAGTGACTTGGGCTATGAGGCACGCAGTAATTGAGGCCTACGGCAATTTACACCTGTGGTTCTTTAACTTGCATTGAAATCACATGTACAGCCCATGGGCACTTTGCTTTTCGCTCCCATCAAAAATGGTTATAGCGGTGGGATTCGATCCCGCATCCTAGGGCACATTATTCGAGCGCCCTAACCACTGCGCCACAGTGGCAGGCTAATTTAGTAAAAAAGAAGTGTGAGTGGAGCTAGTTGGTGCATCATTTTTTTTTAAATACCCAGCCCAACAAACATACGACAAGCAAGTAGACGGGAACAGCGCTGACTATCCACTGCATGATTTATTGAAAGAACACGAATATATACAAAAATGCTCTGACAACCAAGTGCGCATGTTCGCAGATAAAACAACATTTCTCTTTAACCAATTTCGTCAAGATATGAAATTTCTCGGGGATGAAGGATAACAGATGGGGCTCTTACGCATGTGTCAGAATTCTTGTGAATGAGATAGACCTCTTTTAATTTTCGTCTTAATTTCTCTCTGTGTTTGTACAACACTGTAGTTTCTTTCAACAGGAGAGTGCAAGGGGGCTTTTGGCTGCATTCCTTGTGGTGTAGTGCCAGGTTCGATGACGGGGCTTTTTCTAGAGAGTTTTCATGTTCTCTTAGCCTTATGTTAAGACACCTTCGTGATTGACCAATGTAATCTTTGCCGCAAGTAAAAGGCACTCTATACACCACTGCTTCTGTGCACGGAAGAAAAGCTACATTATGTTTTACCTGGCATCCCCCACGGCCTGCACGTCGATTTTGTCATTTATTTTTCGGTCTACTTTAGCGCAAATGCTTCCAAGTTTTGTGGGCGCCGAAAACATGATCTGTACTCCATACCTATGTCCAACTTGCCGTAGGCGATGCGAAATTCAAAGCACATATGGTATGACGGCAATATTTTTCTTTTTACGGGGTGTCTCAGGATTCTGTCGTATTCTAGAGGCCTTTACTTTTTTCAGGACCTTGTTGCAAGCAAGCAAGATTACGTCATCGGGAAAGCCTGCTGACCTCAATCTGTCTATCTGATCTTTGAAGCTATACATGATGGCATGGTGGCAGGATTTGACAATTGATGACCCTATGCATGACACAGCTGTACCACACTTCACTAATTTCGAATTGCCAGATTTTAAATTGAGCAAAGGCTTCTTCGATTTTGGTACAAACGTCCCGCAGACGTGATTTTGCACTAAATTTAACCCTAAATCAAGAAAGGGAAGAATATCACAAGACAGAATTTCAAATTTGAAGTTTAGGCCATTTCCGCAGTCTTGAAAAACTTTTCGAACGTCTTCGACGCACTTTGAAAGGTCGTG
This sequence comes from Amblyomma maculatum, assembly GCA_023969395.1. Taxonomy (NCBI): domain Eukaryota; kingdom Metazoa; phylum Arthropoda; class Arachnida; order Ixodida; family Ixodidae; genus Amblyomma; species Amblyomma maculatum. The sequence goes on from JAJIZL010030737.1 coordinate 18,422, forward strand.
CGCTTCTATAAACAGAAGGTAATCGTACACGTATCTGAGCACTTTTTTTACAAATGGAGAAACATTGATGGCTTTGTCAACATAACTTAGATAAATTTCACTTAAAATTGCTTGCACCACTCGACCCAATGCACACGCTTGTTTTTTTGTAAATACAATTGGCCCTCAGACTGAAAAAAGGTGGATTGCAGGTATAATGACAACAGTTCCAAAAAAGATGCCACAGAAATGCCAACATTGCGAGTGAAGTTTTGCTCGTCATTGTCATCCGTTATACATTTTTGAACTCAAACCAAGAGATGATCATGCGGAAGCGAATAGTAGAGGTCTTGAACGTCTATACTGAAGGCTTTACAGAAGCCTGGGTTGGCCTGGGTCATCGAACCTGACAGTACACCACAAGAAATGTAGCCAAAAGCCCTCTTTGCACCTTTCTTGCACTCCGCTGTTCGAAGAAACTACAGTGCAGTACAAACACAGAGAGAAATTAACACGAGAATTAAAAGAGGCCTATCTCATTCACAAGACTTCTGACACATGCGTAAGCGCCTCATCTGTTATCATTCATCCCCGAGAAATCTCATATCTTGGCGAAACTGGTTAAAGCGAAATGTTGTTTTATCTGCGAACATGCGCACTTGGTTGTCAGAGCATTTTTGTATATATTCGTGTTCGTTCAATATATCATGCAGTTGATAGTCAGCGCTGTTCGCGTCTACTCGCTTGGCCTATGTTTGTTGCGCTGGGTATTAAAAAAAATGATGCACCAACTAGCTCAGCTCACAGTTCTTTTGCAATTCATTTCTAGTACATTGAGCCCTTTTCCCTGTGACAATAATGTTCTTCTCTTCTTCGCTACTTGCATTGTGCGCTTTCAAAGCACGGATGGATTCCTGGTGTGCAAGACGGACGATATGCCCGCTTGGAGTTCAGGTGTTGTGTGGTGGGCTGCAACCGTCCAACGGTCACAGTCGCAGGATGTGCCGCATCATTTCATCAGAGTGGTGGCAACGACACAGGATTTACAAGGACATCCTCTGGGTGGCATGCGGCAAGGAGAGGCATCGAGTGCAGCGCTTCCGAGAGTGGTGCCAAGTTGTCTAACGGAACACGGAATTCCTATGGAACTCTGCTCAACTTTGGACACTTGTGAAGAAGCCTCCAAGTAAGGAAGGAAAGGAAGGAAAGCTACTAATTTTGGGAGAACAGCAGGTGCCCGAAGAATATCAGAAGGTTCTGAGACTGGGACCGAAGTTCTGTGTACAGCCGACGCTTGAAAAATTGGAGAAGATAGCTCTTGCAAGAAACATTTCCCGACAGGCTCCGCAGGATGAGCGAACAAGGTGCATCGTTGACTGCGTTGAAGCCGTAAGTTTTAATAAGAAAAAAAGTAACAAGGCTTTTAGCCTATCTCCCTTGGTTAACTTTCTGGCGTCCCAAAAACTGAGGGCACTTCTCTCCGATAAAGAAGGGTTTTTCGTGATTATGCCAGATGACATGTTAAAGGAAAAATCGAGACTAGCCATCAACAAGAATTTCAAGTGGGGAAATGCCACGGTAAAAAGAAATAAGACAAAGGCTTTACAGTTGCTGAGCAGTCAGGGACTCGAACGCCTGTATGTCTGAGTAAAAAATGCAAAAATAAATTCATTAGAAATATTTTTTGCCGATAAGACGCATAAGCCGGACATTCCATTTCGATGCACTGGTACTCAGAGAAACGCATGGAAATATGCGGTGTCAAAGTCTTTGCAGAAGGGTCTTGGCATGCTGACATAGAAAATCCTTTTCGTTTGTCGGATTCCGCCGTTCTTGTCGATTACCTGTCGTGTCACAACCCAGGCTCCTGTAAAGCCTTCAGTATAGGCGTTCAAGACCTTTACTATTCGCTTCCGCATGAGCATCTCTTGGTTTGTGTTCAAAAATGTATAACGAATGACAATGATGAGCAAAACTTAATTCGCAATGTTGGCATTTCTGTGGCATCTTTTCTGGAACTGTTGTCATCATACCTGCAATCCACCTTTTTTCAGTCTGAGGGCCAATTGTATTTACAAAAAACATGCGTGTGCATTGGGTCGAGTGGTGCACAGAAATGTTTCTCCATTTGTAAAAAAAAGACGATTACCTTCTGTTTGTAGACGCACACGACTGGGAACTAGAATTTACTGACTTGCTGCAATGGAATAAGAAGCGCTTGTGACTTTTCTCGTGAAAGAACGCTAGACGACCATCATGTTCCCTAATACAACAGACGGAAGACGACACGGCAAAAGGTTCAATTACAATAGTAGCCAAGGCGAAAGGTGAAACGCTTGCCATTTGGGCAACTTTGCTTTGCGCGTGACTTCAAGCTAGAATTGTACTGACAGAATTGTTATAAAAGTGTTCCTAGATCTTTGTGCAATTTTCTATCGTGCCTAGCAAAAATAAACTGGCACAATTCCGAACGTTTGATAACATAAAATGACGAACTGGAAAGTAACTCACAAATAGATTGCTGCAGGTCAGGTTTCTAAGGTCTAAGATACGCTGGAGCTGTCACTATGTGTCAGATGTGGCTTTTCCTAGTGCAAGCTACGAAATACTCCGTATATGCTAGAGCTGAGTCTTGCGACCATGAACTTTGCTTGGAGATTCACTGCCGACACAGACGCACGCCCATTAAAACAAAGAAAGGAAACTCACTAGCGAATTACAAAATGATGGTTAGCCAATGATGCTACACGCTCATCTTATTTCTGCATAAAGCCCAACTTTTCGTGGAGATAAACAGGGCTTTGCATTTCGGCGGGCAAGCACATTTCACCTTCTCTCTATCCCTGCAGGCAGTGACAAACAGACCCGATCTCGAGTCAGCAGCTGGAACCGAGGCAGGGATCCCCACGCCCTATTGTTTTCCAACGGCTCCTCAAGCTGCGCAGATGTGTGACATGAGGGGGGAGGTGTAAATCGGCGCCAAAGAAGCAACTCATGGAAAAAAAAAACAACTTAAAGACCGTTACACGGAGGAGAGTCAATGCGCAGCGCTCCACGCGGTTTCAGGAAAACCAGGTTCGGAAGGTCAGCTTGTAAACTCACAAGCAAGAAAGAGCACCTCGCATGGTGGAAGCTAGAATTTTTCTCGGTAAAGTGTCCACCGGAAAGCACGATGGGTAATTACTTTCCAAGGAGAAGAACAACTCGAGAAAAAAAGCGTTGGATGCTCTGAAGACAGATTTTGATGAGCTGCAGGCATATGGCGTCTTTGAAGAGGCACTAAATAAACAGAAGATTGATATTCACTGTTCAGAAGTGGGAAGCATCATTAGCAAACATGGAAGAGTGAAGTCTGGCAGACTGGCAAATGTGATGTTGCAACTACTTGCCATTCCACAAAGCAACGCAGAATTGGAGCGAATCTTTAACAAAGTTAAGACAGCGAGAACCGAATTCCGGTCTTTGTTTTGCCACAATACTCTCGGTGACCTTCTAATGGCGAAGGATCCCCAACCCGGGCGTTGTTTTGATCGGAAGCATTCAGACCAATTCTTGAAGCTTTCGAAGTCTGGTACTGCCAGGTTCCCTCACAGGCAAACATGGGCCCCCCTCCACTGCAAGCGCCCGGAGTCCAGACGCTTTCTCTAACCTATACTTGGAAACGTTTCTGACCGTGAAACAAGACAGAGATCAGTTCAAAATAAACCAGTGGGCCGCCACTCTCACCTCTTTTCGATATTGTCAGCGTCAGTACTTTTCGAATACCTAAGCTCAAAAACCTAGACCTAGACAGGAAAATTAGAACGGTAGACTTATAAATCATTACGCAGAAGACTAAGGTAATGCTCAACAGCCTCGGGAAGGGACAGCAGTTTATGTTAGGTGGCGAAGCACTGGAAGTAGTAGGCGAATATGTGTACTTAGGACAGGTAGTAACCGCAGATCCGGACCATGGAAAAGAAGTAACAAGAAGAATAAGATTGGGATGGAGCGCATTTGGCAAGCCCTCGCAATTATGATTAGCAGCTTACCGGTATCGCTCAAGCGAAAAGTATGCAACATTTGCATTTTACCTGTACTCACCTATGGGGCTGAAACGTGGAGGCTAACCAAGAGAGTTCTACTTAAGTTGAGGACAGCCCAGAGGGCTATGGAATGAAAAATGGTAGGGGTAACATTAAGAGATAGGAAGAGTGCAGACTGGGTCAGAGAAATAACTCAAGTTACCGACATACAAGTGGAAATTAGAAGAAATGGGCATGGGCAGGACATGTAGTGCGAAGAGAGGATAACCGATGGTCGCTTAGGGTAACAAACTGGATTCCAAGGGAACGAAAGCGTAGCAGGTGGCGGCAGAAAGTTAGGTGGGCGGATGAGATTAAGAAGTTCGCAGGGATCAAATGGATGCAGCTAAGAAAAAACAGGGTTAATTGGAGAATATGGGAGAGGCATTCGTCCTGCAGTCGGTATAGTCAGGCTGATGGTGATGGTAATGGTGATGAAACTCAAAAAGACCCCCCCCCCCCCCCCCCCCCCGCCACCGTTCTAGTCCGAATTTTGATATTACTAGGTTTGAAGGTACGTGAAAAGAACAGGCTCGTTCTTTCAAGCAAAGCGTCGGTGGCGTTCGCCTTTCCTGCAAATGCTGCATGGTGGCGGCGGAAAACTACGAAACAGCGCTCCTGGGGCTTACTCGCTTGATGAGTGGACCATTACTACTGACTTAACGTAAAGACTCTATCATTCATTTTACACGACCTTATAACATGCGTTATCGCTCTTCTCTTTTATCTCCTTTTACTATCCACTCACTGTCGTTCTATTTCTGTAAGCTGCGGATCTAGTGCTTCTCTAGGCCACGGCTCGTCCAAATCTTTCCTTCGTTTTTGCCTTATTTTTAATTATTTACCATCTTGCCGCTATACATTATAGGAAAAATACGCATCTCAGCCATCTGTTTCTCCAAAAGAGCAGAATAGAACACTTGCTTTATATTTGCGGTCGTCTGCTGAGTCCTGTTGGTTCATTTTAAAACGAAAAAGCGACTGTGAGGTTAAAACTATGTAAAAAACAATGGCTAAGGTAACAATACAATGCAGACTTTGTTATGAAATACTATGCCTCTCACTACATAAACATTTTTTTTTTTCCGATTGAAGAATTCCCCTTTTTTTATGCAGACGTTCGACAGTCAGCAGCATCTAGGACTATGTGGCAGACCCGATTGGAGACTAGGCTGGCTAGAAATTAGTACAAGGCACTGATTCCAAACGTGCTGAACAATCACGCAGGAATAAGCTAAAGCGAACAAAAATGGCCTAAATTACAACTGATAACTGTCCCTCATTCTTTATTCAATACGTATCATTTGCAAGCAGACCACGTAAAAAAGAGCAAACCACCCTGCGATAACAAATCGATAAAACTTCTGCGAAAATGCAATAATTTAGGCAGAAAACAAGATTTACTACATCACCGTGGGCAGGGAATGAAGGAAATATTTCATTAATGGAACGCACTTGGATATCCGGGTACATCGTGCGATATTCTGTGTATTCTGAAACTTTACAATTTCATTAATCAGATGCACCATTTGCCGTGCGTATGTGCGTGCTGCATGAATGGCTAAAGTGAAGAAACCTCCCTTAGGAGCTTAAGCAAAGTAGAATGCTAAATGCGGTCGCTAACAATTAAGCGACTGATTTCAATGGCCACCAATATACAAAAACGCACCTTAGCAGTATTTGAAATTACTTTGTGATTTTGTATGCGCAAGAGCGAGTGCTGTGCTAGAAACCAAAGTGCAATATATTGAGGAGGAATATCAATATCGTTCGTACAGCAAATTACCGGCCTGCAGAACCAAGTTCGGAGGCTGCAGCGGTGCTGTGAATTCGTTTGAATACCATTATATTCTAATGCCATTGTCATAATGGCTGGGAAATGGCTTTTAAATGAGTGTTAAAATACAGAAATGTGGACCCCTGTTTTGATTTCAATAGACAATGCCTATTATTTATTCTGCAACCAACCATAGCCAGTTTTTTAACGTGGCGCTTAAAATATCGCGTGCCAACTTGATTTATCCCCGGCGGTTTTTGAAACCACGTAGCGATGTCAGAAAAACACCAGACAAGCTGTTCTGATGAACCAATTTTAGAAATGGCACGATACCATGACCAAGACAAGATAAACTGGCCCAATGTAACCCGTTGGAAACGGCATTTGGCCTCTTTGCTGAATTGCAAATGAGGTCTGCAACCGAATATTATTTGGAGTCACCCGACAAATTGCCTGTACTTCAAACTGAGTTGAGCTGATACAGTAGGTATCAGCTACACGCAGCCACCTTTTGTTGAGGCCCATGCACTGCAAGCGGCAGCCGAGGCTGTCCTTCGTGCGGATATCGAGCGGGTTGCTAAATGTATGAGGAGGAAAAAACGTACTGCTCGAGCCACGTGGGTGAATAACGGGCATAACCAAGTATAACAACTCTTTTCCTGTCATAATAGGGCATAGCCAGCGAAGCCGCATGCTAATGCAACAGTTCTGCGCAAAAGCCAGGCATGCATAACATGGCTTGCGCTCAGAAGAACGAATTTAACCGGTATTAGCATTAACAATATTTTCCTATCATTCAACACACTGAACATTAAAGAGGGTAGGATAAGTTATGCAGATCACTGAAACGTTTTAAATGTGTAGAACGAATACTTCCGAGCGTTCCCCCAAAGTACAACTCCTTGCAACAAAGGCAGTGATTTATTAATTTAAAAAAAAACGCCTGTTTTGAAATTCGCGGGCTCCTCAGTTCTCGCGTGCCAATGAGAGTTCCTTCGTCACAAGTATAGTGAACTAGAAAGTATTCTAGTACACTATAGTCACGAGTACAAAGAGTGACAGGCCACAACAGGCTGCCATTGGCTGCAGCCGCGACGGCCACTACGTCACGGATACACTTGTGGTAGCTGCGAAAGTCGTCTGCTCGAGTGCTGCATGATCTGCATGCGTGAACGCGAGCTTGGCGCTTCGGTTCGCGACGTTAACCAAGAAGGGGCTGGCGTCCGACTGAAAGTGCGCTTCGGTACAGGAGTGCGAAAAGCCCACGAGTTGATCCGATTCAGCACCGCATCGATTAAATAGGCAGTATCGACCTTCGTCTACCGACCAACGGCGCAGCAGCGTACTGTTGTCCCGTCTCGTCTTTCCAGAATCGACCATTTCTGCGGCGTGTTGATAATTAAATGGAACGTAAGTCAATCAGGGTGTGCCATCAGCTTCATCGCGAACATACACAAATTCTCACCGCTTAAATGCAGCACCGTATGCCGCCAGGTTACCGTAGGGACGCCGTCCGCTGGCGCTACGGCCTACAGTACTCCGGTCGTGTGCTGCTCCCTGGTCGTCGCTAAGCCTTGTTTCTGCTGCATTGAAGCCACGGTGGACGGCGTTTTGGAATCACCCGCTTCGCTGCGTCTCTAGTGTAGCCGCTCGCATGCTCCTGCGTGCAATTCTTGCATGTAGCTGCGGAAATCGGCGACAACCTGCGCTGCCAAACTGTATGTGCTGAGTTGCTTTGCTGATGTTTTGCGCCGTAGATTCTGGCTCGGACGATGCGTACACATGATAAAATACGCGTGCACGCTACGAACTGGAGCTTCCTAAACAACGTGCAAAACGTCACAAAAACATATGCGTACGTTATCCTTTTTGTTAATCTCAATTGTTAAGATTCGCGGACGAATAATTCGTGCTCACCTGTAATCCGATATCCAAACGCTGTAGCGATCATCAGTCCGTGCTGTCGTCGGTAATACGAGTATACATTCCATCCGTTATGCTCCCCAACAGATGCCTCTCGCCGACCATAACAAAAGCGCTCCTGGCTAAAGACGACGACATATTTGCACGCAGGCAACTCGCTCGCTCGATCGTCTGCCAGCATCCATGCAGAGTCGAAAAAAAACAGAGTCGATGTTACAGCGTCAACTCCACGAGTGGTCACCGACCGCCGTTGGTCAAGCCGCAGAAGACAGTACTAAAGCTTTTGACACCGGAGACTGACCTCGGCAGCGTGAGAGAAGAAAGTGGTCTTGTAGAAAGCCGTGCTCAGCAGGTATGCACTCTAATTTGCGCTGCATGGGACAGCTATATCAACGAAAGTGCTCCTCCGCTGCGACCGCCGGTGTGTGTAGACAGCAGCCTGCCCACATGCAGGTATGCGTTCGCGAACGACGCGATTAGTTCGGGCTGCTGTCGCACACAATTCCGAGAGGTCAAGGAACTGAAGAAACCGGCGGCCGAGGACGACACTAGACAAGGTTGAAAGCTATGCAAACGCAGACGGGGCGGCAAACGCAGAGACCGTGAATGCATGGGCGACGCTCAGGAAACAGGCCCGGCAACCGGAAGTCTGGTTCGAACCCGACCATGGCTGCTGCGTTTCGATGGAGGCGAAACGAAGTGGCGTTCTTTTTCTGTGCGATACCAGCGCACCAGCGCACCAGTTGGTCGAAATTACACCGTAGCCCTCCACTGCGGCTTCCCTTTCTCTCTTTCCACTCCCACCATCCTCCCTTCCCTTACGGCTCTGTTCAGGTGTTTACAGAGCAAGTGTGACAAATTGTGCGCGTTTCCCTTCCGATGAATCAATTTAAAAAGAACAAACCTCTTTCCACTTTAATTCCCACCTTCCTCCCTTCCCTTACGGCGCGGTTCAGGTGTCCACAGACAGAGGTGTTACAGATACTGCGCTTTTACCTTCCTGTGAACCAATTATCTTATCTGAAAACAAAGCGTCGCCCGATGACGCTTCGTGGGTGAGGCGGAGTTCCCGGGCAGTTTTCTTTGTTTTTTTTACTTGCCTCTCCGAGTGTTGAGTTGAGAGGGGAGAGGAGGAGAACTATTTTTATCCGCTGCTATCTCATTTGTTAATGAAGCAAGGTGAAAAATTCTTGGGGTGAATTGATGTGTGAGGATGCCGACCAATTTCTTTTTAGCTCATTTTAAGCATTGCGTGATTCCTTTAAATGCATTGAGGGTAAACAGCGCAAAAAAGACGAGGACGAACGAAGTACACAATCTTCTGTTTTATCTTTTAAATGAATATGATGAAGCAAGCACTAACATCGCAGTGTGAGTGGAGTTGGAACTGATAATCTTCTCACCAAAGATGTACAAGCAAAACAGGAACAACTGGTTCAAAAAGGTTTTGGTTTCCGCCATTTGCGACAATAATTTGCTTAAGGACATCAGTCTGCTCGTAAAACTGGATTGCGCCTAACCAAACGCTTACAGCGTTAATCTAAGACTGACATCAAGGGGAAGCTAAACTCCATATTTTAATAAGAACAAACATTTGCCGACGATTACGTCACTTCTGAATGCAAAATTTGTAAGCAGCTCATCAGCTGTTTCACCTTTTCGATAGAATAAGGCTAGATATATAACAAATTTATTTTTTCAACAGGTAAGAAGGCCCCAATCTCCGCCCCCGGCAGGCAGGCCTAAGATATCGGATCCGAGATCTCCGCAATCAGAAGCAGGCAAAGAGGTCTTGGCTCTTCAACACGTCCGGCGATGTCATTTCATGGGAAGTTGTCACTGCGGCCAAACGGACACTATACTGACTTTTCCCAAAAAATTCATTACTATGAAGGGGGAAAATCTGCATATACAATTACACTCTTTGATTTGGTTTGGTTTGTAGGGTCTGCCGTCCCAAAAGACTCAGGCTATGAGAGACGCCATAGTAGAGTACTCCGGAATTTTCTACCACCTTGGTTTTTTTACGTGCACTGACATCGCACAGCACAAGGGCGCTTTGCATTTCGCCTCCATCAACATTTTTTATCTCTTTACACATTTTCCTTCAAGAAACAATCCACTGATTGTTTTTGACAGTCATAAAGGAAGCTTTGCGGTCGTCCGAAGCCTTCGAGTACGACACCTCTTTCCCTTTTCACTGCCACCTTTCTCCTTTTTGCTCGATCCACCCGGGTGGTGCAGTGGTTAGACGCCCGACTACTGTGCCGGAGTACCCGGGTTCGAACACGACCACGGCGGCTGCGTTTCGATGGAGGCGAAACGAAGAGGCGTCCGTGTGCTGTGCGTTGTATGGGGCTGGGGTAGGTAGGTCAACAACGCTTGCGGCGGGGGCTACCCTGCCACCGAATTTTTATTTGTTATAGGCCGTCATTGCACCCACCACCGATTCGGTGGTGGACGACGGATGTTGTTGCGGCGCGCGTCTTTCTCACCTCTTTCTTTTCATTCTACTCTATTTTCCCCTGTATGCACGAGGCAGCGGAGGTGGCCCAGCTACAGAGCCAGTACAGGCCCGTGCATTTCCTTTTCCTTCTTCCTACAGCCACAGCAACAACAACGCACGTTAAAGATCCCCATGTGGTCGAAATTACTCAGAAGCCCTCCGCTACGGCTCCTCTTTCTCTCTTTCCACTTCCACTCCTACCTCCTTCCCTTCCCTTACGGTACGGTTGAGGGGTCCACAGATATCAAATGAGACGGTTAGCGCGCCTTTCCCTTCCTATAAATAAATCAATCAGTTTTCTTCACAGCTCGGTTAACGTCTACGCGCAGAATTTTGACAGATGCTGTGCCTTTTCTTTGCCGCCAGCCAGTTTTAAACGTCGCTGTTGCCTGCTGTACTGTGTCTATAAGCTCTGTTCTGCGGCGTTCTAAGTAGCGACAAATGAAAGATGCCGCACGGACGCCTCGATCGAACGCCCGATAGGGTCAGCTTCGTATATACAGCGCGTTGCACAATTAGAGGCGCGATGTAGAGTGCTTCTCCCAGCTAAACCGTGGAATCCTTACCGTTCAATTTTTGCACAGAAAGGGCATTTTGTGGCTAGTATTTTTTAAAACCAAATTTGTTCAGGGAACTTGCCTGATTCGATCAAAAGAAGTCAGATGTTTCCATCTTATGCGGCGGCGACGACGCCAGACGACCCGCTGCCCCAGCGATGGTACTGGTGGCGCCACCTCATGCTGCTTACAACAACTCTGTAGCAGAAAAAGAGCGGGCGAATGTTTTGGCAGAAGGTTTGAGTTGAAATATTATGGAGGTTTTTGTGCCCGATAAGACGTCTTTTATGTAATTGTACGTTAACTCCGAGAACTTCCAGCCCTTCCAGGATAGCCTCCTGGCGGACATTATCCAAGGCCTTGGTGAGGTCTAGGCCCAAGATCACTTTGGCGTCTTTCGAACGCGAGTATATAATATTCATGCTTTAGTCGGAGCATTACGTCCTGCGTGCGAAAATGTGGATGGAAACCGACCATTTCGTGCGGCCACAGGTCGTTTTGCTCCATGAAGCACGTTAATCTCGTCTGGACTACGTGCTTCAGCAAGTTCCCTACGCATGAGGTTAGGAAAATCGGTTTCAGATTTTCCAATTGCGTTTGCCGCTTTTCATTGATCTGGAAAGGTTTGGGAAGCGAGTCGTGTATGCGTGAATCTCCTGGTGAACTCATCAGCAGTCATGACGTCAGGACCGGATGCGACGTCATAATTACTTCTGGTTCTTAAACATGGCTGGATGTGGCATCATGATCACTTCGCATCCGGTCATGACGTTACGGCCGATGGCGTCCCCAGGTACAAGGCCGACGGTGACGACGACGCGAAACGCAGGAACAGGAGCCAAAGAGCGCAGTGGCTCACCTTGGCTATGCCAGGATATATGTAGCGAGTACGTTTCCCTGGCTGAGCATGTTGTAGTCATGTATATTTAGCCCTGAAAGACAGGCATACACATCATTTATTCATTTTGCTTGACTAAGACAAAGACTGCCCGATGATTTCTGAAGTAGCTTGCAGCGGTCTTATTTTGTCTATAGAGTATTTCGCTTTGGCAGAGTAACCAGACGCAGATTCGTATTGGATTACTTACTCACCGGGGTCAACTCCATTCCGTGCAACAGTCTCTCGCACACTCTACACATATGTACAAACGGATTGTTAAAACGGTCTGGTTCAAATGTCAGGGTCACAGATGCACTTTCGGAAATTCGACTGGAGTGATCAGTCACACATCATGGCTTCAGATCATCTGCTGTTGGTTCCCGTTGGCTGCTTTTCCCCAGCCCCCTTCTCGGCGGTTATGCTCCCTCTATTAGACTCGGCAGCCTGGCATTACCGTTTGGCAAGGCGTTCCTCTTTATTCGGGCGTCTTCGCAGCTCTCTTCTCCTTCTTACACTCATTCTCTCTTTGCTGCTGCAATGCGTCCTTTTTACGCTCTGCCGGCGGCTGCGTTTCGATGCAGGCGAAACGGACAGCAATCCATGTGCGTACGATGTCAATGCAAGTTACGACAAATGAATGAATGTTTATTCCGCCCTGCCTGGGTGGCGCAGTGGTTACGGCGCTCGACTACTGTTCCTAAGGATACGGGAATGCCGGCCTCGGCGGCCGCTTTTCGGTGAAGGCGAAAGGCAAAGCGCCCGTGTGCTGTGCGATGTCAGTGCACGTTAAAGAAACCCAGGTGGTCGAAATTTCTGAAGTCCTCCACTACGGCGTTTCTCATAGCCTAAGTCGCTTTGGACGTTAAACCCCACAAACCAACCAACCAACCAATGTTTATTCCCGATTTTTCGTACAAAAAGCGTGAGTGACGAAAGAAAGCAATTTGCAATGACTGCTTGATGGGCTTCGCCACACGTAAGGTAGGCGATGAACACCAGTGGTAGTTTGTGCAATAAAAATGATCATTTCACGCTTTAGAAAAGGAGACAGTGCTATCATAGATAAAAATATATAATGAGAAGGATAAAGTAAAAAATACGAATGCTCGACAGCCGAGTTCTTATCAATACAACTCATTCAGTGAAGATTTCTCGGATGAAAGAAAAAGTCATTTTGTGTATATTGCTATAAAGAAAAGAATTCAAACGTATTCGCAGTACATATATAAACACAGCTAAACCATACTTTCTTCCACACCTGGGTATCAAACATTTCAAAATTTCTTGTAGTATAGGACGTGTTGCGCTGCTCCAGCTGCACAATGCGGGACAAAATTGGGTCATTTCGTGCAGTATCCTTTTTATAAAACAAGCATGCCAGTACTCGAACAGCTTAAGGTCTGAAATTATTTTGTATTTCAAACATATAGGAGGAGTTGGGGCGTCCTAGGAAGAATTTGTTATATTGCGTAGCATTCGGTTCTGTAGAACAAAATGATTTAGCAAATCGTTGTTGTTGCAACTGTAGGAAGAAGGAAGAGAACATGTACGGGCCTGCCCCTTGTTCTGTAGGTGATCCTCCTCCACTGCCGCCAGCGGACAGAAGAGAGAAAACATTCAGAGGCACTTTGGCTCACTAAAGTGCTTCAAGGTGGAAGCCTGCCCGCCTCGGTGCTTAGGCATTGACTGCGAGGCCGTTTGTGATTGATTAGAAGTTTGACAGATACCGCGCCATTTGTTTGCTGTCAGCAAATTTTATACGCCGCTGATGCCTTCTGTGTGCATCTGTTTCTATCTATGCTATGTGGTGCGGCGTTGGAGGTGGTGTTGGTTAAAACATTTATTACCATTAGATGGCTAGAGAGGTGTTTGGGTTAGAGACGTATTGGCCACCTCCCCGCACAATGCTAGGTGGAGCCCCTATTCCGGGGTCCCATTGGCAAGCAACACAGCCCGCGTCCGTTGAACCAAGGCATTTCAAGCCTTAATGTCTTGACATCCGAGCAGGGCCGCCTCCCAGTAGTCTCTGGCTAGATTGGGGTTGGGGGAATGGATGTGTTTTATTGGCACGCCCTGGCCATGTGGAAGGTATCAGCCCGCTCCCCACAGTACTAGCACACACCGTCAATGGATGGGTTGAAATATTTAAGCCCCACCGGGCACAGTACAGTGTTGCTAAAAATTTTGATGAGGAGGCGCTCGTCAGCGCAATCCAGTCCCTTACAAGCGGCCGGCTAGCGCCCGTGCTCTTCCTTGTAGTAATCGGTGATGTCTTTAAATGTAAGGGCCCAATTGTCTGGTTGCGATTAGGTTTCCAAGTAAAGGGAGATAGCCCGGGGAGAGAGTGCGCGGGCGGCCTGATCGGCCTGGTCGTTTCCCTTGAGATCCTGCTCACCGGGCGCCCAAACGAGGTTATGTATAGTTGGGTTTTTGTCTTTTGCATTGGCAGCTAGATTGCCGTAAACGCCGGGCAAACGGGTGAGCCTACCCCAGCCGATAGTTCCGACAGGCCCCTCGCGAGTCGGTTATCATGTGTTTGGACTAAGAATACTGACAGCCTGAGCGATGGCAATCTTCTCCACGTGTGTTGCGCTGTAGGCTTTGAAATTTAGCCCGTTAACTTTGTTCATGTTGTGTACGACGGCAGCCGTATACCGCCCCCCGTGGTGTTGGCCGGCAATGACTACGTAATACAAGTGTTGGTGATCATAGTTTTGCTCCAACGCCTCCGCGCGCGCCTGGCCAATACCGCTATGGTCTTCTCTGCACATTTTTCAGGGAAGGGGTCGGACCTGGAGTACACGTTTCCAGGGTTCCGGCCCTCTTACCCTTTCCTCAATGTGGTATTCGTGTTTGATGTGTAGCCGGTCCAAGAGGTTGCGACCGGATGTGGTCTGTGTAAGACACGTGTATTGGTTGAGTAAGTGGGCTTCTCGAAGCTCCTGGAAGGTGTTCACGCCAAGAGCCAGACGTTTCTGGTTGGAAGTGCTGTCCGGAAGGTCGAGAGTCTGCTTAATGACTTTTCGGTTGATTGCCTCCTGTTGGTCATCATCGTGTTTGCGCAGGTACAGGTAGGGGGTCGAGTAGAGCCTTCTGCTCGTTACAAAAGCATGGGCAAGCCGCAGTGCATCCTTGCTTCGTAATCCAACCCGCTTGTTGGAGACCCGGCGGACCTTACGGCCTCCCTGGTCTCCCACAGTGCGAAGTCTGGCTCAAGTGGTGTAGGCCTTGCGTTGACGGTGTATGAAGAGACCAAGAACGCGGATTTCTTTGACCTGGTGGATCGGTCCCGAGGGGAAACTGATGTGAAGCGGGGTTGTGTCTCGAGGGGAGGTGCGTGTGTGCACAAATTCATATTTAGCTGAGGCGCACTGAAGTCTGCAGAGGTCGCGTTGTCATTGATTACTGTCGCCGCTGCTACTGAGAGTTTCCTTTGTGTTCAGCCAGTCGGCATGGTGTATGTTGTGTGTAAATGGGAGATCCGGGCAAGTGTCTAGTTGAATCGAATTTCCTAGACGTGTTGGGTTCGCGGGGTCAGTGTGGGTGGTGAGTCCGTGTGTAGAAAGAAGTTCGGCAAGCTTCCGCCCACGTGTGTCCTCCAGGGGGTACCTTCCAAAGCTTGCTCGGAGCGTTAAAATCTCCGGCAATCAGAAGGGGGCCCTTCCCGCCACCTGCATACCTTGTGTCAAAATTACACTTAACGTAACGTTCTTAAGTTTCGGCGGGCATTAAATGTTTGGAATGTGTACAGGTGGATCAGACCGGTTTAGGGGCAGTGCCGGACGACGCCTCTGAAACGACAAGGTCCAGCGTTCAACTAGGCTACCGTATTTCGCCATCCTGCCTTCTAGTGACAAGCACCGGCATTCACTGACGAGAACAAGCTCCATCTGAATACCGATCGGTGGCCCCCGCAATTTCAGCCTGTGAGCAACTCTAATTTCTCAAGAACTTCGAGCAACCGCCTACTGTGCTTCTAAGCTGCTCGTATCCTTAGTTAGTTGGATATGTTATGCAGGATATATAGTTATGCTGTTAGGGGGCTCATTTCCGTTTAAATGCTCTGGGAAAGTATCTCATCAAGTTCACGGACACACGGACGCTTTTCTTTCATGACCGCTAAACAATCCCCACTACACGAAAGGAGCCTAAAATCTAAGGTCTAATACTAGTAGTGCATGTCCCAAAACAGTCCTACTGGTGCCTGGCAAAGTTGTTGGATAATGTCGGTGCTGGTGAGCCCGACAGTGCTCTGCGGTCCGGTTGAAGCGGTGGTCTGCCACCCGTAGCACTGCCAATCCACAACGCTGTGCAGGAACCAGGTCCTGCTCCTGCTTCCTTGTTTTCAAAACCGATACATAATATCAGACTAAAGCTTATGCCGTTCCCGCATGCACCCGAAGCCTGCTTGGAAAGCTGTTTTGTTTCTGAAATTATAACCAATGTGCGCCTTTCATACGCATTGCAGATATATATCTTAGGCTCTACTCTGAACACTTTCGAGTGTGTTATTTAGTACGGGTGACGAACGACATAGTCAGTTTCCAATAAATGCCTCATTAGTGATGTGCATGGCACAAGCTTGGTATCGGATGCAAGCGACCACTTAAGAACCAGAGCCTATTTGAGGCCGCCAAGAATTATGCGCTTTCTGTGACTATTACAGTTTAGTGCCTAAGTAATCTGAATTTCCAATTATTTATATTATTGACAGCTTAACTAAGACTAAGGGGCTCCTTTTGCGAGCATACCGGACGCAATTCGCCAGACGCTAAAGGTTAGCTCCCTTCCCCGGAACATGGACACCAACTTGCATGTGGCCCGTAGAGCAGCAAGAGCGAAGTATGTACGACTAAATTTAGCTACAAGATCCACAACGGTGTACACGGACGCGGCTCCGTATACAGGAAGCTCAAATAATAGCGCAGTGGCGGTAGCTATTGATTCCAAACTAAAGGAACTAGCTAGCGCCCCAGTCAGGGAATGCACGGTAACTGAAGGGGAGGAGCTGGCCGTTGCTCTTGCGGTGGTAGCCGGGTATCGAAGCAACACGTCCCTTACCATTCTTACAGATTCTAGAGAAGCGTGCCGTAACTACATGAACGGCCGCATAGGTCGCGCCGCACTCAGGCTCCTCCAGAGCGCGACCCCATCAAAAGTCAAACACAACATCTACTGGGTGCCAGGACACACCGACATAGCGGGGAACGAACGCGCCGATCAGGTAGCTCGAGGGTACACGAGCCGAGCTTCCTCCCAATCGGACGATCTACCCGAGCGAGTCGGCCCTACGTACTCAGACATTCTGAACTACTATAAGGGGATCCGGATCCGCTATCCGCCGCCTCATCGGGATTTAAAACAAGAGGCAGTGTACTGGCGAAGACTGCAGACAGGAACATTCCCTAACCTGCATACCCTAAGCAAAATTTACCCGTCACAATATCGGGACACCTGCCCATGGTGCGGTAGCAAACCTTCGTTATACCACATCACGTGGCAATGTGAAAATAACGACAGCTTTCGTAAAGACCCGAGTGCGGAACAGTGGGAGAGCCGGCACTCCAGCGGCGATTTGGATTGCCAACTAGGTCTAATCCAGCACGCCCAGCGAGCAGCGAAGATCAGCGGAGCCCTGGAATAGGGGCACCGACCCTGTGAGAAGACAGAAAATGGAACTCTTCTACTACTAGCACAAGGCCCTCCTAGAGAAACTAACGTATTTCCTATCCTATCCTATCCTATCCTTTTACAATTTTTAGACACATAGATGAACTTATAAATCTATACTTTAATGTCCCAAAAATTACACCAGTATATAAATGATGCAAAAGAATCACTCATGATGAGACGATCTGCAGGTGTATGAATCTACAGGCATAATGTGCAGGTGGCGAAACAAAAGGCAACTGACTGGTGAATTGAATGAATGAATGAATGAATGAATGAATGAATGAATGAATGAATGAATGAATGAATGAATGAATGAATGAATGAATGAATGAATGAAGCCTTTATTGAAAGGAAGGGATGGCTCTCGGCCGCTGTTTGGGTTCTTGGGGAGTTAGGATGGATGGGAGTGTAACTTCGTCTTAACGGTTCTTCAAGCTTTTGCTTGTTGCTTGCCATGCGGCCGATCTTCGCGCTGTAAGTCGACCTCTCTCACACTACTCGAAGCAGGCCGCTCTGACTGCCGTATGTAGCAATGGAGTGTTGTATTTCGGTGCTTGATATAACCTGACCTGCTAATGTGGGCATGTCGTCGTGTGGAATATGCGTAATTTTGTTTCTTCGTCGTGAAAACGATGGACATTGCCATATAAGATGTTCTAGGTCTGCTCTACACTGTTCCTGACAGTGCGTGCATATGTTGTGTTTGAGTGTCTCGTGTCTTCGGAGAAACCACCTGTCAAGTATGTGCGGTGTGTAAGCAGCGTTTGTTATTACTTTGTTGAGAAATAACTCTTGTGGTCGAGTGAGCCCTTTCGTGT
This sequence comes from Amblyomma maculatum, assembly GCA_023969395.1. NCBI lineage: Eukaryota > Metazoa > Arthropoda > Arachnida > Ixodida > Ixodidae > Amblyomma > Amblyomma maculatum. The sequence continues at coordinate 36,599 of JAJIZL010030737.1, forward strand.
CCTCAAACACCGGCGTTGGTGTCGCTTCATGTAATCTAAGCTTACGGTCGTGATTTTTTTTTGGTGCGTACATAGTGCATCATCAATCTGCCAGGGGAGCCTTTAGTGAGCACTGTTTGGTAAGGATTTAAGTCTATCGGTTTAGGCATGGAGTTGGGTTGTGGGGCATTCTACGTTTCAGCAAGCCCACCCGCTTGCGCGGCTGCGTTTCCCCCGTCCGTGCGAGTATGTCCCGGTGTCCATATAATTTGAATTTCTATTCCAACTTCCCGCATTCCCTTCAGCCTCTTTCTGATGTCCTTGGCCACTGCGTCGTCTGTAGTTGGTGCCGTCAGCTCTGCAATCGCTGCATATGATTTGGTTAAAATTCGATATCCATTGAAGTTATCTTTTCTGGCTGCAGCGGTCGTTATAGTATTTATGGCTCCCCATATGGCAAGCAACTCGGAGTGTAAAATTGTTCCTCCAGGTAGGTGGCACGTGTGCTGTCCGTCGTGCTGAGGCGCTGGCACACACACCCATGCCACACTCACCCTTTCATTTCTAATTGCAGCGTCAGTGTAGATGTCTATTGTATTGAGTGGTCTTGTGAGGGCAGTTCTCTGTGCTAAAAGTTGCCTAGCTACCACATTCCGCCTACTAATAGGTCGTTGTGGCCTTAGTGCGATTACCGGCGCCTCCCACGGGGGTGAAGTGTCTGTCCCCAGGGGCCTCGGAGCAATGTTGATTCGGTTGTCCCATGTCATGATCTGCTGCCCTTGGGTCGTGTTTTCCAGTCGGGATCGCATTCTTATTTTTGCTTCTCTTATAATGTCTTGTATGGGTGGTATGCTGACCAGCTTAAGCAGCTCTTCATTCCTCGTGTGCTTAGGAAGCCCAGTAATGGTGCGAAGAGTGGCCCTGTGTAGCTTTTCTATGTCTTTAACGTCGCGATTCGAAAACTCATAGACAGGTGCCCCGTACAGAATCCTGCCGACAGCAACCGCTCCAGACAGTGTTTGGCACGATATTTGTCGGGCTCCACCGTATTTGTTTTAAATCCGGCGAATCATATGCAACATCGGGGTCCAGTTACGTTGCAATGTACGAATCCATTTACGAGGACTGTTGCAACTAGAAATCTGTGCCCCTATGATTTTTGTCTGCCCATTTGCAGACGTGATGTTGTGTTGTCCAAGATGCAGTGTAATCTGCTTTTTGGCGTTTGTAGAATTCTTGCTGTCTATGCTTATGAGTTGTGTCTTTTCAGGTGAGAGCTGTAGCCCCAATGCTTCGAAGCTGTCAGTGAGGCTGAAGATTGCTGCTTGGAGCTCCGTCTGCATGACTTCTTCATTTGGGTAATTCACTGCTTCTGCCCATATGGTGACATCATCCGCGTAGTGAAGCGGGCCGAAGTGTCTCGCTCGAGCGCTTCTGCTACGCGGGTCATGGCCAAGTTAAAAAGCAAAGGCCCGTGGATAGAGCCCTGGGGCACGCCCCTATCCAAGTATAGGTTCTGGGGCTCCATCCTGAAGCTTTGCCATGAAGCCTAATAGGTCTACTTTGAAGGAAGCTGCATACCCAATTGTATGCTTTTTGGCTGGGATATCTTTTTGCTAATTCTTGTAGGATTACCTGTTGGTTTACATTGTCGAATGCTTTGCGCATATCAGCCGCGAGGATGTAATCTGGTGTTTGTTTGCGAGACCTGCGGTTGATTACCCTGCGGAGCAGCCAAAGGCAATCATGCGTGCCCATATTCGGACGGAATCCAGCCTGAGCTGGATGCAACCCAGGCTGTACGTATTCGATTTAATGCCGTATTCTTGCGGCTATCATTCGCTCAATCAATTTGCAGATAGTGGATGTGAGAGCTATTGGCCCTAGGTTCTCTGGTTTTGTGTGGTCCTTCCCTTATTTCGGTATGGGGCATATCAAATATAGCTTTAGTGCATCTGGCACCACTCCGGATTCCCATGAATCGTTTATGATAGTTAAGAGCTGATCTTGGGCTTCGTCGCTAAGATGTTTGAGCTCCTGCCCTGTTGCTCCGTCGTGTCCTGGAGCCGATTTCGGTTTGCCGTGGACTAATGCTGCCAATAGCTCGCCAAATGTAAATGGTTTTTCAAGTTCCATCACTGTGTTGTCAATGGTGATCGGCGGCAATGGTGGCGTGGGTATCTCAGAAGCATGCGGGAAGAACGTGTGGATCACCTTTTCTTCAAGTGCAGCTGGGTTCTCGCGCAGGAACAGCTTTGCCAGTGGTGGTGCGCTTTTCTTTTTCCCCATCAGGCTTCGTAGAATTCCCCACAGCTTTTTAAGGCTGGGTTTGCGTCCGAGCGTCGCACAAGTGCTGTGCCATGAATCTGTTTCGAGCTGTTGTTGGTACTCCTTGATGAGTCGATATTGGCGCTTAAGGCTTATGAGATTCCGGTGGCGCTTTCCTTTATATCTGTATTGTTGCGCAAGGATATTGACCTTTCGCCACAAGTTGGCAAGTTGCCTATCCATGTGTGTGGTAGTGTCGTCACATATTATTGTGTCTCGGGACCATGGCCGTGCTTCCGCAACCATGGCACTGAATTGCGCGAAGTCCATGAAGTTGCCGCCAGTGGCTGTCCGAAACTTTTCCCAGTCGATGGCAACCGTTTGCCTTTTTTTCACGAATCTTTTTTCGGTTAAGGGTGATCAAAATTGGTAAATGGTCGCTTCCCCATGTTGTCTGTTCGACTTCCCATTGCCTGATGAATCCTGGTGTGGCCAACGTCAGGTCTGGTGTCGTATCTCGTTGTCGGGCGTGCAGTCCTATGCGCGTTGGTGTGTCCGGGGTGTTGTATATGTATAGACCAGACATTACTACAGTGTCGTGCAGCATGCGTCCCCTTGGGTCAGCTGTGGCGTAGCCCGAAGTCGGGTACTTAGCATTGAAGTCTCCTCAAAACCAGGATGGGGAGGCTTCCTGACAGGGCCAGGACTTTGGCGAGCCACTCGTATGAGTCGGTATTATGACTTCCAGTAAGAGGCCTATAATACACGGAGACTGCCACCATGGGCCGCTGCACAGGAGGACATATTTTAACAGCGATTGCTTCTCTGAACTCATTATTTCGATTAGGAATTTGTAATTCGGTTGCTGTACATTCGTTTCTGACAAGGAGAGCAGCTTGACCCTGTGCATGTTGGCTTCCTCTGTTCTGGTGAAGTATGGTAGGCTGCTGAAATGTACGGTAACCCCGAATATTGCAAGGTCCTCTTGTTTCTTGCAAAAGGATGACCAGAGGCTTCAATTTTCTGGCTTGTTCCCTTAGGGTCGGTCCAGTCTGCGTGAAACTTCTGCAGTTCCATTGTAGACATATTGATCTGATTCTTAATGCGCCTCTGCGGGCTTACGTCTTTTTGGCTCATCGTTCTGGCGTTGGATGCTTTTGTGCAACTCTATAAAAATTGCTTTAATCTGAGTGTGTATCGCGTTTGTTACCGTTTGAAACTCATCCCGAAGGCTTTTTTCTAGACGCTGTGTCTCATTGTGTCGCTCTTGCCTCATGATGCTCAGCATTTGCGCATACGCCGAGTCTTGTGCGGTAAGTGCCTTTGTCGTCTGATGAGTCTTTGGCGTTTGAGTCAGTGATGTTTCGGTATGTAGGTGCTTTATGAAGTTTGCAGTTGTTTAACGACTGGACGACCGTCCGGCCCGGCTTTTCGAACGCACGCGTTGCATCCGCCCAGTGGGTGAGGCTGAAGTATGTTGCCGCTGCGTCTGAGATGCACGAACGTCTTGTTCCGGTGGTAGCCTTACAAGGACTTTCTCCAGCATTTCTCTAAATTGCTGATTTTCTTTTCGCAACTCTTCCAGTTGTTGTTGGTAAACAGGGGGCAGCGCAGTTTCTGTCCACGAGTTCTGTCGCGCCTTGTCTGCCCATGTAACTTCTCCCTTAACTGCATCAGGGTTCTGCTTATTTTCTTTAGGCTCTTTTGGTACACGACTAGGACAAGCCGAATTGATTGAAATGTGGCCCGGTTTCTGGCAGCCGAAGCAGAATAACTCTTTATCGCATTCTGTGTCTTTAGAGTGCAGCCGTCTGCACTCCTTACAAACCTCTTCTGCTGGACAATACCTAGCAATATGTCCCAGTCCGTGGCAGTTATAGCAGGCAATAATTTTCGGTCTTTACTCGTAGACCCTTGTGATTTCGTAATCAAAAACGAGCCTTTTGGGTAGCTGCTCTGTATCGAATTTTAAAAGCAGCATGTTTGTCTTTCCTAGGGGACGCGCGTCAAGAATAGTTGCAGTTTCACATCTTAAGTGGTCCTTGATGTACTCAATGGTTTGACCAGGACGCACCTTGATAACGCCCCGACTTTTTTCCTCGCCTCGTGTTGGCGTTCGTTCAATCGTGACCTCGTACGTGCAGACGCGTCCGTTCACTTTCCCGGCCAGTCGCGTTAATGCGGTGAGCCTATATGCGTGTTCCTCATCTCTAACAGTGACCTTGACGCGATTTGCTACCACATCGTAGCGGAAAGGAGCCAAATCTGCCAGTTGCCAACTTTTTGCGGTCATTTCTAACGCCTCTGTAATGGCTTGTTTAGGTATATCATGCACATGTACTCGGTTGAGTGGCCTGATCGAGAGTGGAAAGAGAGGTCGACTTACCTGTTCAAGACGAAGCTGTTCAGGCTTCACTTTCCTTTCAGGTTTCCGTTTCTTGATTAAATTCCAGTCGCCATAGTCGCCGACGTTCTCACTTTCATCTTCGGTGTCCATTTGGTCGCTTGCGTGCTTCTCCTTAGTCTTAGTGTCCCACAGAAAGACCACTCTCAGCGTCCGCGTTCGGCAGCTGATGCGTTCCGTCCTCTTCATCGCGCGTTGGGCTTCGGAACGCCTTTTCTTGGAGGCTGCTTTCAGTTTCTTTGGTGCCTACGCTTTTTGATGAACCCACAGCTCCCGCACTTGCGCCACTCGGGTGTGAGCGAACCGACGCCGGCTTCGGCGTGGTGCGTCCTGACAGCCCGGTCAGGGCAGCAGCTGAGCTGCGTCTGGGTGTTGTTAGGGTTAGCAGTCTGTCGCAGAAAACGTTGTTGCAGGCGGAAAAACGATGACTTCAGATCTACGAAAATCACTCCGCACTCACCGGAGGTACTCACTGGGTCATTGTTCTTAGTTTCGTACACAAAAAAACAATATTTCCGCACACAGTTCAAAAAACATTGAAGAGCCGAGGTGCCACACGGTTGCAACCTGCGGCGATCGCAGCGCCTCCCTTAGGTGAATTACAACTGGCGATCATTCATATAAAATAGTAAGCGCTGTTGACCAAGTACCGACCTTTGAGGAACTGGAAGATTGTTAAAATGTCTAAGGTGTGTTCATTAAAGATTATTTACGGTTTCCTATCGGTAAGATACGCGGAAACTATTTTGTGTATTTTGTCTAACTTGGAAGTTACCTTTTGTGTGAAATTTTATCAATGGCTTTGGAAAAATCTATGAATATTGCATCCATCTGTTTTCCTTTATTTATTGAAGTGGCGAAATCGTGCACCATTTCTACAAGTTGAGCGCATGTTTAAAAACCTTTTCTGAAACCGTGCTGGTATGCTGTGAAAAAATTCATTTTTTTTTTTAAATCAAAATAGACATGTAGCTACAAATGATATGTTCCTGGAGCTTGCAAGTTGTTGAAGTTAGGGTACTGAATGATAATTTTAAATCGCCTCTTTTCTTCCACATTTATGAAGCGGTTTCACTTTTGCGGTTCCCCAGTGGTTCGGAATCTGCCCCGTGCGCCGAGCGGCGTGCAGGATTACACATATTGCCTCCACGTCTATACCAATGAACGCTCGACGGCAGCCGATCGTGTTGCAACTAAGTCATTTGATAGCACACAGCATCGCAGTAACTTCACTGAAGCTTGCAATGCCTACGAGCCGTTAAAAATCGTCAAGGATATGTCTGTAAATTAGCGCCACTGACTATGCACGCGTTACAGTGCCGAATCGACCGCGTATGTATGCCGCAATCCGGAAATTTATTTTCCGAACATTCAGCGCGTTATATTTATCTCATGGTTAGATGGCATCCTCGAGGCACTGAAGATGATGTTATGTGATGTTAGGGAGATAGTGAGAGACCGGAAAGCATGGCGTGACATGGTCCATAGGGTCACGAAGAGTCGGACACGACTGAACGACTGAACTGAACCGTGCTTGTCACACGCACACAAAACAGATGTATAGGCAGTCTTCTACTCTACGATTGTCAAAGAAGGTATACTTATAAAAGGATGTCATGCTGGCAAAATTTCACGTCTCTCTACCGTCACGGCCAAGTGCGTATCGGTGGATGACAGCTGACCATCTGTAACTGACTATTTTGTATGCTCCTCGGGCTCCTCTATTCCTGCACATCATTAGTGTGGAGAATGTAATGCATACGTATGAGTATTGTACGAACGAGTGACCTTGACCGCGCCTGGAAGCAGTGCGAAGCTGGGAATTTGGGATTTAGTTTACACAACTGCTGTAAAAATGATACATATTAGAAGTGTTTCCATGCTACAAACCATGCGATTGGCATTCATCTCTGACTTAACACTTCATGCTTAAATCCGAGAGTCTAAAATGCCGAAAAACTTCGTGTACAAGGTGCAAGTGAGTGCTAAGGTGGCCTTAATGTATATGACACCAACAATTTAGGCATTTAAAATTCACTTCAGGATGAGCGGATGAGAAAGCGGAAAACTGCGGAAACAACCGTCGCAAAAACATTTTGTAGTCGACAATCGTCATGCTATGAGGGGCCGTAAAAGCTATAATGAGCACTGTTAATTTCGCTGTGTAACGGGAAGTAAATAAACGGAAGGGAACTCTGGCCACCTTCTGCCATTTCCGAATACTCGCCAAGATGTGCCGATTTCTCCCAGTTAAGGAAACTCTGGCCCCCTCCTGCCATTTCATATTACTCACCAAGATGTGCTGGTTTGTCCCAGTGTCCCTGCCCTCAAAACGAGATGTGGCGAAGCGACAAAAATTAGTCGTTTGCCATGGACAGGGTTGCGCACTTTGGCGGGAACACGGGAGGAAATGATAGCGCTCTTAGGACTGCTGTTGCGTCCGATCCCGCAGAATATTGAAGCGAAGTCAAGTTGGCATTGAGCGACATGGAGGTGGTGCTCTGCAATGCCTGCAATTTATATTAATTTCGTCTCCTGGAAGCGACACTGTCACACGTTCACTGCGTAAAGAGCAAGAGTGCATATGCCAATCGTAATGTTAGAGAGAAACGTTTACCTTTTCTCTAGTAAAGTCACAGCTCGGCAGTTGCGGCTGCCACTGGGGCTGATTGCGAAGTTCATAAAATAAGTGCGCCCGTGAAACAAGGTTTAATTGCATAAAAACATCCCCATTAATAGCTAAGACAAGTAGCAGTATAATGACACATCTTAAATATCGTTATCTCGAAGGCTTTAATTTATGATAGCATCCTGGATATCCCAAAAAGGACACCCTTTTTGGATTTTGCAGCATATTGTTATACAATCGGCTACATTCAGCAAACCCGAAATATTTTAACAGTAAACACAGTAACCTGCGAACCTTCATGAAAGGGTTTGGGTTGAAACGTTAGCAAGGTTCAAGTACAAAATGCCATGACCACATGCATGTGTTCTGTTCTAGAGCTTTCGACGACCTAAGTTTCTCGGTCTACGCGCAAACAATTCTCGTGGGTACCCCTTTGTTCTTGATCATCTAAAGCAGATTGGCGGCAGGGTATATCGTCGCCCTACACGGGTCGGGTCTCCCCTCTTCGTCCGTCCCCGTGTGTGTCAGCACGCCCAGTAGGGAGCACTCCATTATGCGCCTCGACTGTGCTTCCAATGCGACCTATCGTGTAGATGACAAATTCATTTCTGTTCAATTCAAGTTAATTTATTTAACACCTGTTTCGTTGCTTAAGCAAATGCAAGGGCAAGAACAAAAAGCTGCTACATGAGCAGTTTGACAAGGTTCTTGTCGTGTCTCCTGGCAACGGATCATTCGTGCCGTCAGTGAAATTAAAGTTGCTAAATTTACAAGTTTGAAGCAAAGAACACACAGCGAGAATAATGTTATACAATAAAGAGCGACATAGAATAAATAAACATGCAATTCAATGCAATGGAAAGCTTATACAATAGAAAGCGATAGGAAAAAATAGTGCCTTCAGTGGTTAATGAAATTTACATGTATGAATTCAACACCATAAAATGACCAACAGCCAAAATCAATCACTGCTTCTGTACATTTTCATGATCATGTAAAGTGCAAATTGCGCCGCCCCTACCAAAAAAAAAAAACAGCCCACCAGGCCTGCCCCTCCGCGCCGCATGGCGGGACCGTCCCGGCACAGCCAGTACCGCCAAAGAGCATGAGAGGCGAGAATAAAATTTAACCCACCCCACATTCCCCCGGAGCATAAGGAGCCCACAAGTGCCCCGCCACAGAGAGAAAAAGGAAGCCCCGCCAAACGACTATCCGTACAAAGGCGACATATGTGGGTCGACCGATATAACTTGTTTCAGCATTTGCACAAACAAATAAATACGAGGCGTATCGCATCTGCAACAGAAAATACCATGAGATTGTGCAGATCTGCAAGCATTTCGCGAGCACAAATTTTACACATCTATATAGTTTTTCCTGCTATATCTAGAAATTATTATTAACCAAAACTTCTAGCTGCTTCTTAGATACAGTAATAATATCTATATATTAGAGTTGGGGCATTTATTGAGTAAGGTTGTCATACAATACTGCAATGTATTCTTACCACGATTCGAGCGTTAAAATGGAATTGACGATTCCTCCCTTCTCCTGGTGCTATAAATTATTTCTGGTGGTTTTGACAAACTATATAAACGTAAAAATGGGATGCGATTATATTTGAAGGAATATTTATATTTTAAGAAAGCATTTAACTCGGCATTCGTTTATGTTGCATCCGATGGACTGAACTATTTTTATCGAAATTTCACTCCTAGTTTACAGATTCAGGCGCCAACGTGTTCAGCACGATGTGAAGTGGCGTCCCTCTGCGACCATTGGCTTGGCCTCAATGGCCCTGCGAATGTCGTCATTGACGACGATTTCGAGGAACAAAAGTCGGCAGTGCGAATCCCTCACTCATAGTGAGTCTTAACTCGACAACTAATCCTTGACTCTACATTGCAACAAATTGTTTACCACCGCTCTTATCCCGGGTTAATCGCTAGGGTAGGTTCTAACACAGCTTGACGAGGTTCCTACCCCTGTTTTACATGGACGACAGATATTTTTTTACAGCGATCTCCTTAAAAACAAATTTTTACAGCAATGCTGGCTCTGAGTGTCCCTGTAGGTGTCTGTGCGTGTGGCATATATATATGGTTGAACGACAACTTAGGAGGCAACTGCTGTCCCGCGGCCGCCTGAGGAAACGGGAAACCTGTGGCTACGTCACATCTTAATCATTATGGTGCCATGACACCTGGTAGTCACGTGTTGCGTGTAGCGGGGTAGTTACTCTTGGTGGTCAAGTTTAATAACTTCATAGCTACTGTCCCGACCAGAGCGGCTATTTGTGATGCCATTATAGAAATGTTAGCAACGATGGATTACATGGATGGTGATGACGTCACTGTGTTCGGTTGACCTGGTGCTCACCTGCGAATGGCGGCAAACCTATTGTCTTGAGGTAACAGCGCAAAACGTGGACGGGAGCACAAGATTCGATGACACAACGAGGGCTGTTGTGTCGTCTTCTAATCTTGTACTCCCGTCCACGTTTTGCGCTGTTATCTCAAGATGCATAACCAACAAGCCTAAGCTGCTATTCTGGCAAACCTATCGTGGCGCCCTACTTTCCACCATGACGAATACACCTCGGTCACCAACTCAGGTTACATAAGCGCGCAGGAGACACACGTCCCTGTAGATAAGGCCAGATATCGCAGCAACCGATAGGTTGTTGCGGCCGCACTCGAGTGAAGGTAGTGCCACGGATAGCCATAACCAAGGTAGACACTAGCACTTAACCTAGAAGTCTGGAGCTGGAGTCTATTTTCAGATTTTGCAGCCCGATATGTCTTGCTTTAGTGCTCTATACAAGGTTGACGCCGACTGTACAGCCTTGAGCGTCAACGAGATTTCTGTTTGTATTTTTCGTGGGCTCCCACCCAGGATATCGCCACTTCTAGTGTTCGACAGTATAAATAGTTCCAAGTAACTCTATATCCTCTGTGGTCAATCTGTTCTCCATCTGTTTTCATTAGCGCTCATAGTACTTCGTAGTTCAAGTGTTCATAAAGTGCTTAATGCTCTTGTTTTCCGGATCAAACACACTGCACTTTATATTTTTGACAAAGAACTCTCCTTTTCAAACAAGGTTCTCCTTCGATAAACTGTCGTCGCAGGTAAACGTTGGCTCATTTGGTACTAGCAGACGCTAATAATCTCATGGAGGTCCAAAATCTGACCGAGTACGTCCAGGAAGTTAGGAGCACGGTACCGGCGACGCCTGAGGTTAGCACGCAGAAGAACGGTGTTGAGAACAATATTACCGGTTGGCCGTTCATGGGAGGCAACTGCTCATGAATTCAGTGCTGCATTTTCACATCTCAGAAGACCTCGGGCAACGGCTCTTGCATTGTTTCTAGCTTGGAGCATTTTCGAACACAGCCATCCGGAATGGCTTCTTCTGCCGAGTTCGCGAAAATCAATCGTGATTCTCCTGTCTGGGGTGAAAACAATAGTAGCGACAACAACAAAAATGCCGTCAATGGCAATCATCATGATGATAGTACCGACCCAATGACGGTGCACATAGTTAATAATGACGATAGCAGAGATAGTAATGGTGATGAAACTTAGACATAAGGAAATCTCCTGGTCCAGATAACATTCCCAACAAATTCATATTTAGGTGCGCGAAATGGTGCTGTAAGTATCTCTTAATAATATTCAGTGAAAGTCTGGAACAAGCTACCATTCCCAATGACTGGAAAACGGCTAGGGTCATCTCCATTTACAAGTCCGGAGATAAGACTACCTTTAAACAACTACAGGCCTATTTCGCTCCTCTGCACTGCTAGCAAGGTGATGGAACATTTCATTTTTAGGCACATAAGTTACTTTCTGGGCAATAATAATTTCTCTTTTGAGGGACAGCACGGCTTTCGACGTGGCCTATCCACGGTTACGCAACTGCTACACACAACCCATGATCTTATCGTTGCATGGAACGGGGATGGACAAATCGATATATTTTTCTGGACTTCGAAAAGGCGTTTTATCTGGTTTGTCACAGAAGGCGAACACTGAAGTTAAAAAGTATCTACAAAAGGAACAAATTTTGAGCTGGCTTAATTCGCATTTATCTGACCTAGAACAGTATGTCTATGTAGGAAACTTGAACTCACCTGCACCTGTATTATCCGGAGTACCTCAAGGCTCTGTCTTTGGCTCTCCTATTTTTTTATGTATACTGATGATATTTCTTTGAATTTCTCTACAATGCCGGTTCTTTGCTAATTACTGCCCTGTGTACCAGAACATTGAATAAGTGCACGATCAGGCTGTCCTGTCTTTTGGTAATTAGCCGCTGGTGCAAATCCTGGCGTATGAACCTGAATGCCTCAAAATGTACTCATATGATGGTAAGAAGAAAGAAAAAATCGCTATTACATACCTAAAAAATTAATAATGGGGATGTCAGGCAGTTTGACAGTTTTAAATACCCATGTGATATAATTGACACAAAGTTAAGGTGGAAAGCACGTGTCGATTATGTTGTTTCGGCGTCACCGAAAAAGCTTTGGCTACAAAAACACTGTATGAAGCCCTGCACCAGTGCAACAAAACTTGCAGCCTTCACAACGCTAGTCAGGACATTACTCGAATACGCAGACATTGTGAGGGGCCCTCACACCAAGAAAAACTTAAATCAAATTGAAGGGGTGCAAAAGAAAGGACTAAGATTTATCTATAACGCTTACAATAGAGGTGTCTCTGTCCCGGACCTCAGAATACGAGCTGGACTCCCAACACTAGAAATGCGAAGTAAACTACAACGCCTACAAATGATGTACAATATCACAAACAAATATGTCAGAATGAATTTTAACACTTACATGCAATTTAATAAGTACAGAAAAACGAGGGCAAAGCATAGTGAGACAATTGTAATGCCGCAAGTTAAAAGCAATGCTTACCGCTTTTCTTTCTTTCCCAGAACTATTGCCGAATCGAACGCCTTACCTTAAGAAGTTGTTGATGCGTCATCCGTTGAATCGTTTGTAAAGGCCGTGACACCTTATCTGTGATAGCAAATATTTCCTTGTAACGATGCTTCATTTTTTCCCAGTCGCAAAAAACTACAGAACTATGTCAGAAATACGACAAAATATCCTGTAGTTCTGTCGTAGCCATCAAATTTTTCTGTAGTTCTGTAGCACTTTTCTGTTGTAACCACAGAAATTTCTGATGTTACTACAGAATGTTCTGTTGTCACAACAGGTTTCCCGTCAAAAAACCGCACAAAAATTCTGTCGTAACATCAGAAAAATTTCTGTAGTTTTTTCCGACTAGGTTCCTTGCCGTCTGGGTGCCGTTCGACCTTTGGATTTTCTTTCTGTTCATTTTGTACGGCAGCCGTATGCTCTGTTTTCCTGCAGTTAAATTACAACTCGGCACGGTTTCAAGAACGCTGTAACCACTCCTGCTTTGACTGCCAAGATGCAGTTGGCAATATGTAATAAATAATAAATAATAATAATAATAAATAATAGTCGGCATAACAATGACGATGCAATAAAAAAGATTTATGTAAAGTGACTCACTATTTCCGCTCTTAATCAGACTTAAGAGGCGTCCTCTAATGTCTTTTTCGGACAAAGCCGAAAACGGATCAGAAAACGTCCTGAAAAAACGGCCTCATGCTGACGGCGTAATTGAAGAAAATAGCAGGCCCTGTTGAATTATCTCTGGTAGAACTGACTGCTAATACCTAATTCGGAGACGTCCCTTGTTGCCACGACTTTCGAAAGACGCATTTCAATTTCTGCCTGCCTTTCGAAAGAAGATACACTGGTCCTTTTTTTTAAAGGAACTCCGGCAGTACCGAACAAGGAGGACTAGCAGAATGCGACCACCTCTATCGGATGTGGGGAAGCTTTTTATCTCGCAATCATAGAATGCCACCTATTGATTCCAGCGTGTTCTCGAATGCGTTTGCGGCAGAATCAAATTTGGCACGTGCAATCTATTTGAACTGAAGAGAGATAAAGGTCGGCTATCTCCTTCAACGGGTGCATTTTTTAATATTCGGAGTGTCTACCAGCGGTATGGGATATATTAGTCTGAAATAATCTCTTTTTGAGGATAGTCCTAACGAGCGACTACTGATGTGTGTAAATGCTTAAGGTACTCTACCCGCCGACCGTCAGTTGTTTTGATCTCGACTTCCTGCATGCATAATCTGCTGATAACTGCATCTTGAGTGCTTTTCACGTTATCTCTAGTGGATATAGCTTCTTCCTACTCTGTAGGGTGCGCCCTTATCGCCTTATCTTAATATTATATAGGTCGCTGAGGTTTTGCATAATACAAGATATGCTGGTGCTTCTAGAAAATCTGAAAGCGCTCTTCGGATAGGTACGCGATGCAGAATGATCGTCTTCCCGGTCTGACAGTGTTACTGGTCTGCTTATTTGCTTGTTATTTTGATGGCTGCGTGTGACGGACAGTTTTAGCCTCCACACAGTGAGTACAAGCATCCTCCTGCTGCGCTTAACGCTGTGTGACGGTTCACACTATCGGCGCGTTGTTTTCCCTTCACCTTTATGTTTAATTACCTTGTTCTTTAAACTCGTTAGAGTACTAATTATGGTCAATGTCAAGTACAAAACAGGGATAAAAGATATTCCCTAAACTTTCCTTGGCCTCGTCGACTGCAGGCATTTTTGTTCTCGCATCGTACGGAGCTCTTCCCTCCCCTTCCATTTTGATAGAAACCATAGATATTGCAGAAAAGAGCTCTCGCCCAGCTACCACCCTCCCTTGTTGATCACGTTCCAATTTACGCTTGCGGTAACACATAACGTTCCACGCCCATCGCTATGAACGCAGGGGGTGCTAGTTAACACTCTCAAGTAGGATGCATCGGTGGCCTACACCGATTTCAGGGCAGACACACTGCTCTCTCTTGCAGTATGCTGGGACCCACTACCCCTTCGCTGCATAGCGAATTGCAGTGGCGGACGATTTTGATGAATAAACGGTCGCTGTTGCGGACAATTCCGCCAAGATTTGTGCTCTACTGAAGGGTGTTGCCAGAAAATATGGTCGAAGTGAACCAGAGTTAGTTACATTTAAGTCCATATTGTTTCGTAGCTCATCTTTCGAAAAAATCAGTCCACTCTTAGCAGTCGTTCAAGCAACGATAGCAGCGAATCCCTTCACGATTCCTTGACCTATGCACCCGAAATTACAAATGCTTTTTCGACACTCAGGATCACCTATATTAGGCTGCAGCAAAGTCCCACTTTTCCGTTAGATTACAAGAAAAGGAAGACATTAACTGCAAACAAGTCACAACGGTGTTCCTGCAGAGTCAGTAAACATTGTCAAGATTGTTTTAATTAGTGCCCTCAAGTTTTAGAGTTTTTGTGTTTGTATACTGATGGCATCTAAGGTGGGATTTATTTACTGGCAGTCGAATCTGACCACCGAAACCGGTATATGATTGGAAACTCGGAAAGTTGGCCTTTGTAGTCATGATTCCATTTTGTAGTCTAACGCGGGTGCCTTCGAATGCTTCGAAGGAGGGACATCGGGCAGCATTTCCTTCTCGGCGTTTAGTTATTTATGCTTTTCATTGGGTAAATAACTGCTAATCGGTTTTGACATTTGCTTTGATGTCGATCTTAGCTGTCCAGATTGAATGTAATGAATTCTTTATGCTGCGGGGTGTATCTGTATATTTCATCAAACGCTCGCTAAATACGCTTTCTAGTATCGTAACTGCCGATATTGGTTTACACAATAAGGCCCGCGTTTTCACGAACATTCCATAGTTGCGCCAAATAGGAAAGCAAATAATTTTACAAAAACATCCTAGAGGGCACTTTAGACCACTAAGGTGGTGGTTTGTGGTGGTGGTCATTTATTGCATATAGAAAAGGAAAGAAAAGATGTTTGCCAGCCCTAGTATCTGATATCTAAAGCGCCTGAACTGGGGCGGCGGAAAAAAAGGGATAGCGAGGAAAAGGTAGAGGAAATCAGAGAGGTGAGCGATTGGTAGAAAGAAAAGGGTAGATAAAAATAAAAGAAATATATGCACTATGGTACAGTATACAATATATTGCTTATGCTGCGAAGAGCGAAACAGCGCAAACTTCACAATGGACAGAGAAGGGCAGACGAGACACAGGCGCTGAC
>JAJIZL010030737.1:67029-88828 GCA_023969395.1 Amblyomma maculatum
CCGCAGAAATGGTCGATTCTGGAAAGACGAGACGGGACAACAGTACGTTGCTGCGCCGTTGGTCGGTAGACGAAGGTCGATACTGCCTATTTAATCGATGCGGTGCTGAATCGAATCAACTCGTGGGCTTTTCGCACTCCTGTAACGAAGCGCACTTTCAGTCGGACGCCAGCCCCTTCTTGGTTAACGTAGCGAACCGAAGCGCCAAGCTCGCGTTCACGCATGCAGAGCATGCAACACTCGAGCAGACGACTTTCGCAGCTACCACAAGTGTATCCGTGACGTAGTGGCCGTCGCGGCTGCAGCCAATGGCAGCCTGTTGTGGCCTGTCACTCTTTGTACTCGTGACTATAGTGTACTAGAATACTTTCTAGTTCACTATACTTGTGACGAAGGAACTCTCATTGGCACGCGAGAACTGAGGAGCCCGCGAATTTCAAAACAGGCGGTTTTTAAAAATTAATAAATCACTGCCTTTGTTGCAAGGAGTTGTACTTTGGGGGAACGCTCGGAAGTATTCGTTCTACACATTTAAAACGTTTCAGTGATCTGCATAGCTTATCCTACCCTCTTTAATGTTCAGTGTGTTGAATGATAAGAAAATATTGTTAATGTTAATACCGGTTAAATTCGTTCTTCTGAGCGCAAGCCATGTTATGCATGCCTGGCTTTTGCGCAGAACTGTTGCATTAGCATGTGGCTTCGCTGGCTATGCCCTATTATGACAGGAAAAGAGTTGTTATACTTGGTTATGCCCGTTATTCACCCACGTGGCTCGAGCAGTACGTTGTTTCCTCCTCATACATTTAGCAACCCGCTCGATATCCGCACGAAGGACAGCCTCGGCTGCCGCTTGCAGTGCATGGGCCTCAACAAAAGGTGGCTGCGTGTAGCTGATACCTACTGTATCAGCTCAACTCAGTTTGAAGTACAGGCAATTTGTCGGGTAGCTCCAAATAATATTCGGTTGCAGACCTCATTTGCAATTCAGCAAAGAGGCCAAATGTCGTTTCCAACGGGTTACAATGGACCAGTTTATTTTGTCTTGGTCATGGTAGTCATGCCATTTCTAAAACTGGTTCATCAGAACAGCTTGTCTGGTGTTTTTCTGACATCGCTATGAGGTTTCAAAAACCGCCGGGGATAAATCAAGTTGGCACCCGATATTTTAGGCGCCACGTTAAAAATCTGGCTATGGTTGGTTGCAGAATAAATAATAGGCATTGTCTATTGAAATCAAAACAGGGGTCCACATTTCTGTATTTTAACACTCATTTAAAAGCCATTTCACAGCCATTATGACAATGGCATTGGAATATAATGGTATTCAACCGAATTCACAGCACCGCTGCAGCCTCCGAACTTGGTTCTGCAGGCCGGTAATTTGCTGTACGAACGATATTGATATTCCTCCTCAACATATTGCACTATGGTTTCTAGCACAGCACTCGCTCTTGCGCATACAAAATCGCAAAGTAATTTCAAATACTGCTAAGGTGCGTTTTTGTATATTGGTGGCCATTGAAATCAGTCGCTTAATTGTTAGCGACCGCATTTAGCATTCTACTTTGCTTAAGCTCCTGAGGGAGGTTTCTTCACTTTAGCCATTCATGCAGCACGCACATACACACGGCAAATGATGCATCTGATTAATGAAATTGTAAAGTTTCAGAATACACAGCATATCGCACGATGTATCCGGATATCCAATTGCGTTCTTTTATTGAAATATTTCCTTCGTTCCCTACCCACGGTGATGTAGAAAATCTTGTTTTCTGCCTTAATAATTGCATTTTTGCAGATGTTCTGTCGATTTGCTATCGCAGGTTGTTTTGATTTTTGAAGTGTTTTACTTGCAAATGATACGTATTGAATAAAGAATGAGGAGCAGCTATCAGGCGTAATTAAGGCCATTCTTGTTCGCTTTACCTTATTCCTGCGTGATTGTTCAGCACGTTTGGAATCAGTATCTTATACGTATTTCTAGCCAGCCTAGTCTCCAAATAGGTGGGCCACATAGTCGTAGATTCTGCCGACTGTCAAACGTCTGCATAAAAAAAAGTGGAATTCTTCGATCGGCAAGAAAGTGAATAGATTCCTAATAGGTTTATTAAGGAAGAGGCATCGTATTTTATGAAAAAGCCTGCATTGTATTGTTAGTTTAGCCATTGTTTTTGGCTTAGTTTTAACCTCACAGTAGCTTTTTCGTTTTAGAATGAACCAACAGGACACAGCACACGACCGCAAATATAAAGAGAGTGTTCTGTTGAGCTCTTTTCGAGAAACAGATAGTTGAGATGCGCATTTTTTCAAGAATGTATAGCGGCAACATGGTAAATAATTAAAAATAAGGCAAAAAAGAAAGAAAGATTTAGGCGAGCCGTGGCCTAAGCACTAGATCCGCAGCTGACAGAAATATTACGACAGCAGTGGATAGTAAAAGAAAATAAAAGAGAAGAGCGATAGCGCATGTTGTAGGCCGTGCATAATGAATGACAATAAAGTTTGTGCATTAAGTTCGTAGTAATGGTCCGTTCATCACGCGAGTAATCCCCAGGAGCGCTGTATTGTAGTTTTTCCGCCGCCACCATGCAGCAATTGTAGGAAAGGTGAACGCCGCCTACGATTTGCTTGAAAGAACGATCGTGTCCCTTTCACGTACCTTCAAACCTAGTAACATGAAAATTCGGGATACTGCGGCGGTGGGGCGGGGGGTGGGGGTTTTTTTTTTAGTTTAGGTATTCGAAAAGTGCTGTTGCTGACAACATCGAAAAGCGGTGAGAGTGGCGGTCAACTGGTTTATTTTGAACTGACCTCTGTGTTGTTGCATCGTCAAAAACTCTTCCAAGTATAGGCTCGAGAAAGCGTCTGGACTCCGGGCGCTTTCAGTGGAGGGGGGCCCAAGTTTGCCTGTGAAGGAATCTGGCAGTAGCAGACATCGCAAGCTTCAAGAATTGGTCTGAATGCGTCCGGTAAAAACAACGCCCGGTTTGGGGGCCCTTCACCATTAGAAGGTCACTGAGAGTATTCGGTTCTCGTCTTAACCTTGCTAAGATTACCTCCAATTCTGCGTCGCTGTGTGGAATGGCAAGTAGTGCAGCATCACCTTTGCTAGTCTGCCAGACTTCACTCTTTAATGAATGCTAATCATACTTCCCACTTCTGACCAGTGAATATTATTCTTCTGTTTATTTAGTGTCTCTTCAAAGATATCATATGCCTGCAGCTCATCAAAGTCTGTCTTCAGAGCATCCAACGCTTTTTGTCTTGAGTCGTTCTTCTCCTTGGACAGTAATTCCCAATCGGGCTTTCCGGTGGACAACTTACCCAAAAAACTTCGAGCTTCCACCATACGAGGCGCTCTTTCGTGCTTGTGAGTTTACAAGCCGACCTCCCGAACCTGTTTTTCCCGAAACCGCGTCGAGCGCTGCGCATTGACTCTCCTCCGTGTAACAGCCTTTATGTTGTTTTTTTTCCTTAAGTTGCTTCTTTGGCGCCGATTTACCCCTCCCCCCTCATTTCACATACCTGCGTGGCTTGAGGAGCCGTTGGGAAACTGAATAGGACCTGGGTATCTATGCCTCGGCTCCGGCTGCTGACTCGAGATCGGACGCGTTTGTCACTGCCTGCGGGGCTAGAGAGAAGGTGAAATGTGCTTGCCCGCCGAAATGCAAAGCCCTGCTTATCTCCACGAAAAGTTGGGCTTTGTGCAGAAATAAGATGAGCGTGTCTCATTATTGGCCAACCGCCATTTTTTAATTCGCTAGTGAGTTTCCTTACTTTGTTTCATAGGCGTTCCTCCGTGTCGGCAGTGTATCTCCAAGCAAAGTTCATGGTCGCAAGATTTAGCTCAGCATATACAGAGTATTTTGTAGCTCGCACAAGGAAAAGCCACATCTGACACATGGTGACAGCTCCAGCGTACCTTAGACCTTATAAACCTGGCCTGCAGCAATGTATTTGTGAGTTACTTTCCATTTCGTCCTTTTATGTTATCAAACGGTCGGAATTGTGCCAGTTTATTTTTGCTAGGCAGAATAGAAAATTGCCCAAAAATCTAGGAACAATTTTATCACAATTCTGTCCGTACAATTCTAGCTTGAAGTCACGCGCAAAACAAAATTGTCCAAATGGCAAGAGTTTCACCTTTAGCCTTCGGTAATATTGCACTTGAACCTTTTGCCATGTCGTCTTCCGTCTGTTGTATTAGGGAACACGATGCTCGTCTAGCGTTCTTTCACGAGAAAAATCACAAGCGCTTAATATTCCAATGCAGCAAGTCAGTAAAGTCTAGTTCCCAGCCAATTTTAAATTTCGCCGTAACCGGCAGCAACGAGGAGCAATATTTCCAATTTTTTTGGTATCTCGTCGTTTTCCCGTTTCCCACTTGAGCCGCTGCAACCACTCGGAATACGTTTTGCGACGTAGCGGCTTAAATGACGAGCATGTTCATTTGCATGCAAATTAGCCTTAAGCATCATAAGGTTCTCATGCTGTTCCTTTTTTGCGTGCTGACGCTTTGGCGCACAACAATGCCTTAAGGTGCGCAATTTCTGGAACAAGGTATTTATTGCCGATGTTTTCGATATGTCTTTTACATGATGCAGCATGCGTATGTACGTAACTATACTCCTTATTTCATTCAAGCTTTGAAACAAAGCTGCTTTGAAATTCTTGCATTCGGCGATTGTATAAACCTGTGCTAGCCTATTTGCTTAGAATTGCTGAACAATTATTCAGAGAAGCTAAATGATGATATCTCTATATCTGGTAAAAGAGGATCATATTAAAAAAAAACAAAAACAAAATGATCGCATTTGGTTTTGAATGTTTTTTCTTAGGCTTGCGACAAGGCGCATTGGCATTTCAAATCACTGTGATTTTTTACAAGGCAAAAATATATTTTGCATTTCATTGCCCTAGGCCTGAATTCGAAAAACAACAAAATTATTACGTTTTATATATCATTTAACATGTTTCAATGCAACCTTCTTTAATGTTCTCTTTCATCTGTCGGAGCACTGCCACGGTTTTTCGATAGTCATGTTAAATCTTACCTGCAACTGAATGCAAAGTTTGTGTCTGAGATTTTACAGCTGGATACATTTCAACTGGGAAAGAACAGATATATACTCTTCAAACAGAGCAGTGATCATCAAACAATTTGAGTCCATCTGTTGTAAAAGTATTAACCGACAGTCTTAAACCTACCAGCCGCCTACAAGTCAGCTCGACATAATTGAATGTAGTGTTCACACTTGCGTAACAATTTACAGTATTGATTGTCACTGCTTTACGTTTGCAACAGCTTCAAGACACATGCTATAGGGTGATATTTTTCATCGTTTAAAATCTCTTTGCCTACTATAAGATGCTCACTGTGCGCGATTGTGCTCAGTGACACGTATGCTGTTCACATTGTTACTTTCTATGCTTGTTTATTTGAACAATCAACCTGCATTTTACTCGGTGCAGCAAGGACTGTGTTACCGTTTCTTGCAGATGCCATTTGAGAAAGCAGGAATATAATTTTTTTATTCCCTGGGTTTACCGGAAATGGTTGCCAGGTTCGTTAAATTGACATCGCTGCATCAGTAGGAATAAGCGGTTCGCGGAACAGGTTCCCCTATTTTACCCAGACAGGTTTTCTATCCCTGGACACCATCTGAACACTTCGTTGCCTCATAACACTGTAGCCCGAACCACCTGGCCAATCCGAGCCGGCTCCCGTGAACTGTTCCTCTGTTCATTTCATTCATATCCAAGACTCGCTTATCAGTACTATGCTTCATTAAAATACTGACATCTGAATAAGTGATACGAGATAAGTGATTTGTTGGATAAATATACATTGAATATTTAAAAATTGTTTCCTTCCTACAGAACAGCAACTAATTGAGCGCCGTACCGCTGGGAGTTCTCTCAGCATATTGTTTGATGCCACTGTTTTGAAACATTGGACTGTCTTTGGTCCAATGGTGGTGTGCGGCTTTGGTACATATTCTACGTACAGATGGGGGAGAGGAGCCAGTGTGACGGTTTCTCACCGTCAGTTAGATTTCATCAGGCAGGAGCAGAGTTGCACTGAACACCTGATCCAGGAAATTTTCACCTTAGCGTAATTTAGTTTTTTGGTGAACCCAGCTCGCGCAAAGAACACACTTTTGTCCTTTTGGGCCATTGCGGTTGCCAGAGACGTCCACAGTGCTACGTGCGGCAGCGTTGCGTCGAGCGTCGTCCTGGGCTCTTTGCCGTACACAAGCTTGGACGGGGTCGCACTGTTCGTCTCCTGGACTGCCGTGTTATACGCGAAGATGACGTACGGCAAGATTGCGTCCCAGGTCTAGTGTTCATCCTCGACGTACTTGGTGATCATGTCCGCGATCGTTTTGTTCAGGCGCTCCGTAAGGCCATTGGTCTGGGGATGGTACGAAGTTGGTTGATGGCTCGTATTACTGTATTCCAGGATGGCTTGCGTCAACTTTGACGTAAACGCCGTTCGCCTGTTCGTTCCCCTGTCCGTTTCTTTCAGTGGTCGGTCGTGGTGGGCGAATAAGTCTTTGTGGTCCGCTTATTCGTTGGAAAAAAAGGCGATCGTCGTGCCCTTGTTGAGATGCCGGTATTATTCGGTGAAGTTTGTTACCAGAACCTGAGCTTGTCTTCTCCGGAATTTTGCGATGCCTCTTGCCATGCCGACACCTCGTTCTAAGACCAATTCGAGATTTCCTTCGACTATGCCTTCAGCGGTTTTGATGTCTGCGCTACCTACGCTGACTGCGACGCTTGATCGGGGCGGCACGGTCAATTCTCCGTCGAGGACGTTTAGAGCGACGTGTTGCGTCGAGGTCGTCGTAGCAGATATGTCTTTGTCTGCAGAAAGCTTGCTGAGCTTGAATCGGAGGTTGATGATAGGCCTATAGTCATTTAGGAAGTCCATGCCTAAAATCTCGTCTCGGGAGCACAGCTGCAAGACCACGAAGCTTGTGGGATACGTAAGCCCATTTACGGTTACTCTTCCTGTGCATCTCCCGATGGAGTAATCAGGACCTCCTGCGGTGCGAATCAGCGGGCCATCCCAAGCGGTGGTAACGTTTCTGAGCTGGGAGGCTAACGGTCCACTGATGACTGAATAGTCAGCTCCGGTGTCTACTACGGCAGTGACTCTGCGACCGTCGACATCAACTTCAAGTTTAAAAGAGTGCGTTGTTGGGCGAGTCGGTCAGGCATATCTTCAAGGTACACTACGCACACACTTGTGTACCCTTCTCGTTCTTGTTTTGTGTGTGCGAAGTATACCTTGAAAATATATTAACTTCAAGGTCGCTTATTCTCGTCCTCGCATTGCACGTGGGCCTTGGTGTCCGATCTCGACTCCGTCGTTTCTTCAGGTCATGGTCGGGGCATACCGTTGTTGTTTCGCTGGGCGGCGGTGTCGGCTTGCACTCTGGTCGCATTGTCGTCGATGTCGTCGTGTAGAGCGGCAATGAAATGGCTGCGTCGTTGTTTGTGGTCGTCGGCGGTGGAAGATCTTCGTCTTTTCGCCGTTGAGCAACCTCACCTCCAAAGGTTGCTGCCTTTAGTTTTCCCTACGAGGGCTAGGAGATCGTCCTTGCAATTAACCGCGGCCCGGAGACGCAAATCGGGCATTGTATGGCGATGGGGAGCGTGACAGACGCCTTGGCGACGAGTGCTCTGCGTTGCGCAGGAAGTCGTTGATTTCCTGTGGTCGCTCGCCAGGACGGGGTCGTGGGGCGTCGACAGCGAAATCACGGAGGCCGATCCGTCTGGACGGGCACTGACGGAGGATGTGCCCTGCCTGACCTCAATGGAAGCATTGCTGTCGGTTGTTAGATATCTTCCAGGTGTCGCATTTCCTGGGGCTTGGAGATCATTGGTAGACTTGGCGGGTGATGGCCAAGGGGCGGCTTTCGGGGGCAGGATGATAGTTACGAGGGCTTGGGAGGTCACGTCGGTTTGGGACGTCGCTTCGGGGTGCAGAAGGACGTAATGCAGCAGCATAGTTCATTTCTGCTGATTCATGCATTGGAGCCGTCGAAGTCGTCGCTTGAGGAACACCCAGTGCCTGCTCGACTTCTTGACGTACGACATCCGCAAGCGTCGCCACCTGGGGTTGTGATGATCGCGGCAATCGGTGGAGCTCCTCTCGCATGATCTCCCGGATGAGGTCCTCAAGGTTCTCTCCGCTTGCAGATGCGCTGGGGTAGTGGCTTGAGTACTCCGGTTGAAGTGGTCGCTCGTAGTGGCGCATCCGGGTGTCCAACGTCTTCTCGATGGTAGACGCTTCCAAGTGGTCGGAATCTTCGAGACGGATCTCGGCGCTTCTTTCGCGATAAAGAAAATGATAACGCGTCGTATCGAGACAATGAGCATGAGCAAACACGGGATGCAGACTTGATACGCCTGCCAGAATCACAGTGATGAGGCCGCATGCCGGCGGTTGTTAAAAAGCAAAAAATACAGTTTTAAAGTTTCGCGGCAATATTTTATGTCCCAAGCAGCATGAAGATATGGAAAGATAAGCAAATAATGTGCAACCGTTGAAAAGAGATAACTATTGAGCAACTACATTTAGAATATGGTCTGAATGCTCATCATATATATATATACCAAAAAGGAAAATAAGGAACCTTTTATAGTGTGGTTATGAGAAAATGTCAACGAAGAATGCAGGCAAACAAATGTTTTGAACAGAATGTTTATTCAACAAATAGGCATGTTTTTTGGAAGCTAAAATGTGTTTTTCAGAAGAGTGCATTTTGTAAAGTGCATCCAAAAGCAGGCTTTAGTATATCACCATCAACTATTTCCCTTACACAGCAGTAATGCAATGCTTTAACAAGGCTGGACGTCCTTGACATAGCATACCAGCTTTCTCTATAGCAAGCCAGACAATATTATATTTACAATGAATTATAATGAATAACTATGACCATGAACCACAAAGGAAATAAAACTCATGATTAGTTATAAAAGGCACAATTAACATGCATTTAAAACAGACGCATCATGGCACATAATGTTCAAGTTACTCAACTAAGCACACATGAGAAACGAATGCACATTTTTCACAGGGATGGAAGCAGGCTTGAATATTTTGGAGCAGCTCAGGGAGCAGCTTTGGAGCAGTAAAACAAGAGCTTTGGAGTATGTTTCTAAGTTTAAGTACTTTTAATAATTGCAATTTTCTATTCCTGACATACAACGTTTGATTGAGTGTTCAATGCTTTGTTGACTACGCAGTCACCTCTGACAAGACAAACAACCAAACCATGTGGAGATGTTTGAGATAACACAGCTGACATAAGCAACAGTTTAGAGCAGAGTACCAGCAAATCGAACAATTATTTGACAAAATCTTTCGACTATTTTAACTTGACAGAATAAAACGTGGAGTATACCACTTTCATCCTCTCAAGCACCACTACCATCAATGAAGGGCATATTTCCACTCCCCATATTGCGCATATCCTTTTTGATCCTGCGCCTGTGCTTCTAAATTCCTGTGCACTGCCTTCAAGGAGAGACAGCAATCATGGTAGCATGTTTCTCCTTCACATTCTTTACTTCATGTTCTGCTATCAGTTTCTCCTGTTTTAACTAGTGACACTGGGGCTTCCTTAATTTCAACACTTTCGTGAAAGGTCCTTAAGCTTCCAAATACTCTTGAAAACATTTGTAATGATAATCACCTTCTGGGCATTTCCTCCATAACACTTCAAGTATGCGTTTGTCTGATGGAGGCCTGACACGCATGTTATTAACTCCGAGGCTCGATGGTGATGTGCCTTCTTGTTTTCACAGCGAAACTCATAAAAATGTCATGCAGTTCCTTACTGGCGGACAAGTTTTCTAATGGCTCGAGGTAGATCCACATCACTGCTTCGCTCGCTGCTTTTATTTATCTTACCACCTGCGGTTCAAAAGGCTGGTACAAGGGGCCATATGTCAAGTTCAGACAACTTTTTAAAATTAATTCGCTCCAGTCACTTGTAGCTTTTTTTAACATTTGCTTCCAAACAAGCATTTGTTATGCTCTATCTTTTTTAGCTTATGGAAGGTTTATACATATCAGGTCCAGCACAAAGGCATGATAACTCTGCAACCAGTGTGCTGCCATCATTTTGACTATACGGCAGCCCCTATGCGTGCACATAAAATTCGCAGTATGCCACCACCCTGCTGTGCTTCTCAAAGTCGTTTAATCAAATTCCGTCGGATAACATTTCTGTACAGAATACAATAGCCCATTGTGGGGTAAAACCCAGCGTTCTACTAAATTTCATATCGAAGGAGTCAGTTTAGAACGGTTTTGGAGTAATATCGCGGTTTGCAGCAAAATGAAGCAACTAGAGCAGCACGTCCATCCATTTTACCAGCTTATGGTTAATGCACGATAACTGCAGAAAACAGAAAAAACATCGTAGCACTATTAGCGAGCTTAACACACTGAGAACAACAACGGTCAACAATGTGCACTTTTTTGTTCAAGAGGCTGGCAGTTTGATTACGAGAAAGTAAATAGTGGTTATATTTTTACAACACACTCAGGAGAAACAAACACTTGCTAGTGGCTTGCTCATTTTGTGTCTTAAGCTGTATATGTATAATATTTTGGTGATTTATTTTGGGCACATAAATGAGCAGCCGCCACACTGGACTCAATGCAGGACAAAGGCCGTTTCTATGCCAATATCTACACAACGTGAAACATGAAACTATTCCAATATTGATGCAATGAATTGCAATAGCTATGAAAAAAGTGTACTATGTCTTTTGAAGTGGTATTTTTTCGAACTGTAAATTGTACAGTGCAGCACTAAAATAAACCATCAACTAGTGGAAAGCAGAATAGAATATTTGTGGGAGCGTTAAAGAACAGAATTAGCAGTCACAAACGTCTTGTCTCGTTTATGAAGAGTAATCAGCTAGGGCTCTGCTTTTGAGTGTGTGTGAGACAAGATCAAATCCCGCTTTCAACTCCCACTCCACTTTATATATACACCATGCAAGTCATTGGTCATTTATTCTTTACTGTGTGTTGAAATTCGATACGCAGTTAAACCTGCCGGGATGGCTCAGCGGTTACAATGCTCAACTGATGAACCCAACACGCGGGATCAAATACCGGCCACAGCAGCAGTTTTTCGATAGTGGTGAAAAGCAAGACACCCGTCAACTGTGCGATGTCGCATGTCAATGAACCTTATGTGGTCGAATTTTCCGGAGCCTTCCGTACAGTGTCTCTTACACAGCCTGGGTAACTTTGGAACATAAAACCACCTAAAACCCAACCAACCATGAAAGGTTGCTAAGCAAAAATTGCTTTTGAAGCGAACAGAGTAACGTTTTTTTGCATCTTTCTTGTTCCTTTAAAACAACTTTAAAACAAGTATTTAAAGCTTCTCCTGAGGCAGTTTGCCATTTTTCAGGCTGCGTTACTGAGGTACTTTATGGACAAAATCACTGTTTTAAATGTTTTACAAGCAGGGACGCTGGTGCACATCACAATTTATAGTTTGGAAATATGCACCAAGATAGCAATTACCCTAGGCACAATAAACGACAAAAAACATAACACCTGCTGACAGAGCTTTCGTAATCTCTAGAAACTAAATGTTGAGGCTGGCTTCTCACAGCACTGACATATGTAATCACTTTCATGAAAAATCGGCATCTTAACTGAGAATGTCCCCTCATCTTGTTCAACAAGCACATAAGGTGAAACAATGCTTTCTTCCCAAAGCATACAGAGTGAAATGCTGAGTGGCGGTTGCTCACCTTTGAGCAGAAATGGCATCCTAAACTCTTAATGATCACTTCTTGACACAACAGTAAAATTTTGATATCAATGATCAACACCTTCAACATTTTAACAAGTTGGCCATCAACTAATTCAATGTAGCATGAGCATGTTTTCTTTGCTTGCTGATATTGGGCACTGTGTACAATGAACCCTATGACATGAGCCCAACGGCACTCACTAAAAGATGCCTCAGAACCAAAAGTCTGCCCCAACACTACTTGAGTGATTTCTTCACAAGGCGGCAAAGCTCTACCTAAGACCCTAAAATAATGTTGTTTAGTTCTTTTCCCTGAAATTCATTCTTGCTGTTTTTTTCAAAAATGGGGCAGAGAGAAGGGTTTTCTAGCGGGCTAGCTGGTGCTTGTCGTTCATGATTAAACTGCGCGATTAAACTGGGCTCTGTGTGTGTACGTGTTTTTTGTCTCTTTCCGTCTTTTGTTTTTGCGCAGTTTATTCATGGGGGAGAGAGACCAGACGTTTTATTGAATTCAGAACTCCATGCATAATAAGTATTTCTCATATCTGCCGAGGTACACCTGTTGCAGCTGTAATAAGTTTCCAAATATCTACATTGCCTCCTTCAAATGGAAATGTTGATGTGGCCCATAAAGGCCCTGTCATCCTAACGTACTTGGCGAGATGGAAAAGTAATGCACATGAAATGATTGGGCACGTTACCCATAATGTGCGCATATTTCCTGCAGAAACTGCTTCAGAAGCCTTTCTGCCATGAATGTCGCACTCTCTTGAACACTTTCCTTCAACATCATAAAAATTCATTTTCCCAGTAATGCAAAATGATTAATATACCTGTTCAGTAGAATATTTTCTAGGCACAGTATGTTGTAGTATAAAAGCCAATATTTCCACTCAGTGGCTTTTCAAAATGCCCTTTCCGAGAGTGGTTTCGGCAGTCTTGAGAAGCAAATTGGTTGCCGTACTTTCAATATGCGCCCTTTGAGCTCATCAATTCTGTTGCCTATGTAATAAACTTTTCCAGTTGCTGACAGCCAGAGCTCTGTGATTTGTGAAGTCACGCCCTCCAGGAAGCAGTGCATATATTACGGTGAGAAAGCTCCCACCAAGTCCAGTGTACCCAGCATGGTTGCCGGAGACCAGCCTTTAAGTCCATTCACACATCCATTTTTGAAACTGCAAGTGACATGGCTAAAAGCATTGTTTCATGGTACCTTCCACCATGACTTCGCCTTCAAAGATGAACTTTAGTGTACCTGCAACAAAGAACACATCAATCTACTAAAACAAAACTTACTAAATACTGTAAATAATATAGCAATAGTACAAATCAAATGAAAAAAAAACCAACATACTAATGGCTATCTCAAACCTTAATAACAATGCAGGTTGTTCACATTGCCATTTACTGCTTCCAACCATTCTGCTCTCTATACATAGTACCCGTGCCTTTCACATAACTGCAAGTTTTGAGAAATTGCGCACTTCATTAGCACAAGCTAACGCTGTGCAATGTATTTAACAAAGCAGGATTCTAAAGGTTTTCTAAAGGATTCTTCGCTAAAGGTTTTTACAGAATCAACAACTTCGGCTATACCCTCCTGAATAACCGTTAAAACCGCAGCATCATCGGCGTACGCCAGCAGCTTCACTTCCACGACTTGCAGACGAAAACAAGTAATATTCTCATTGTCCAGGATATGTAAGCGTTTCAATGTAAATGCAGAATAAAAGAGGGCTGAGGAGACAGCCCTGCCGCACAGAACGCTGTACGCTAATGTTGGCTAATGTAAAGAACGATACAGGGGTGGCGGAAAAAGCATTGCTATCAATTCCTTGTATAGTCTCTTGCGCGAAACAAATTAAATACTCCTTTGAGAATAGTGCTGTAAAAACCCTCACCGAAGCACAAACGTACTGCATAAATCTCAGTAACTGCAGGCGGTCAGTCAAATCTGAAGCAACCATTAAGTCAGGAAACGAATTCATAGAATTAACTTGTAGGAATGATCTAATAATTGGATGTGAACAATCCCCCAAAAAGTACAAACGGACAACTGCCTTACTTACAGATGCACTAAGCCGAGCCCCCCTGCACAAACAGGTCTGATAGGTTATCACGTCGAATTGGTACAAATTGGATGACAAAATAAACGTCGTAAATAATCGGTGAAAACGCTGTATGTAACGCCTAGCACAGTGGAGGACCTGAAGCACGTAATAACGTTTTGTTGCCAAAACATGTTGCAGGCCTGAGCCCGACCGAATATTGAAATTCGATAGGGAACAAATGTATTAGCATAATGCTGGACGACTGGAACGCGCTCTTTCCAGTAGTTTGCTCTTGACCTAAATGCACGCAGTGGAACGCCCAGATATTTAAGGGGCACACAAGAACATTCAAATACCGCGTATAGGGGTGGTTTTGAACCCCACGAACCAAACCAGAGGCCGGAGCTCTTGAAGTGATTCATCTGACACCAGAAACAATGGAAATTGTTCTGTGCTGGTTACAACATTTTCTATGCTTGATTTGTCAGTACAGAAAAACACAAGCTCATCCGCATATGCAAGCACTTTCACCTCATTTCCAAGGAGAGGAAAGCCATGGATACTACTGTTATGTAAAACACTCAGACAAAGTGGCTCCAAGTGATCGGCAAAAAGCAGCGGAGACATCGGGCAGCCTTGCTTCACAGAAGAGTAGATTTGTACGGGGCTTGATAGGTGGCCATTTACAATTAGGCGAGTCGAACAATTTTTATAGCAAAGTTGCACCCAGTGCTACACAACCAACAAAACGGCAAAAGAATGACGAACTCGATCGAATGCTCTTGCGAGGTCGACCTGAAATAAAGCAACCTGATCGTGAGAGCAGGAATACGATTCAAGGATTTTGCGCGCAATATGTAAAGTATTTGTCAAAAGTTTACGGCCCAAGGGGTTCGTTTTTAAGCACTCTAACTAAGCCCCTGGAAGCAATACTGGGATATATAGGTAAGCATAAAGAAGAATGGGGACTAGATTTTTCGTCTACTAGATTTTGAATGGTGCAGATGGCTACTGAGCCCCGTTACGGCGCTTAGAAGCAAAACCCCTGGGCTGTATATTTTTGACAAAGACAGTACATTACTTTGTATGTTACAGCCCCTCAAGCCGCACGTCTAGTGAGGGCCAATGAGAACCAACATTGCGAACTGTAGGCGATTTGATAAAACTTTGGCGAAAATCTTGTAATCCACATTTGTCAGTGTGATTGTTCCATAGCCTTTCACTGAGCGTAATGTTTCATCATCAGTGCTCTTTGGAATTAGGAATGTGCGGCATTTTGTAAACGTCTTGGGAAGTGCCTTCAGGATCAGGTGTTTTTGAGTGAGGTAACTGATCAATTGCCACGTCTACCTCTTGCTGCGTGAAAGAGCTGCTAATTATAGAAGAATCATCTGATAAAGGGGTCACGAAGGATGTGAAACGCGAGATAATGTCAAAATTTCTTACAGGAGGAGTGGCACTAAACAATATCGAGTAATAATGCACGAATGTGGATGTAACCTCATTCGTACTCGTAACCAATCTGCCATTACGCAATAATCTCGGAATCAGCTTTGCAGTCGCATGATGACGTTATTCAAGCAAAGCTTGTCGTGTCGGCTGTTCGCAGCGCAAAGCACGCTTGAGGCGTGATCGAATTAAGGCACCCCTGTATTGTTCCGCATCATGCCTTTGTATTTCACTTTTGACACTAGCAATTTCGTCCGTATATGATTCAGGGAATTTACATTCTAGTTCATGCTAGTTTAACCAGTTTTTGTTAAGTGCCTCGTCCTGATGTTTCCTGTAGAAAGATTTAATTTAGCCTCAATTGCATCGTATGTACTTCCTGCTTGAACATTTCCCCGAACAATGGTAGATGTCTGGACAAACATGATTAGAGCTGTGAGCACACACGAATGATAAATTCTTGGTCATTTGCGAGCGATGAGTTTAACTTCCAAAGTTCCCACTGCGACCTAAACTTTGAATGGTCATTGCCACCGAACGGAGCTACTACCATGCAATGATCAGAAAACGAAACCGGTATAGTTTCGCAAACAAGCCAGCGGGAAACTAATGCACAAGATGCATAGATCCGGTCTAGACGAGTGTGAGAATGCCCCTGAATGTGGTGAATGATCTAGAAGCGTTGCTGGACACCCCTGTATCAACCAGTCCCGCAACTTCTGTAACGCGGAACACACGTGTACCGCTCCTATCACTGCGTGCGTCTGGACATGAACGATCTATGGGGTTGCATACACAATTAAAGTCGCCGATTAGCACAAGATGTCGGTCACAGTCAAGTAAGCGTGCTATGTGTTCAAAACACTCATGCGCTGAGTCACAGTATTGAAAGCGTAAACACTATATCGCAACATATCAACTGGCCCTCGGCGTCGATATTATAAGCTAGCCCAGAACAAGGCAGCGTCTTTCGCAAAAACAGAAAACAACCTGCCGACAAGCCCTCACCATGCGCAACAATGACAATAAAATCTGCCAAAAGGGCTGTAGCGCCTTCTCGCTTTTCTCCTCGCTCTCTATCTTCATCTCTTGAAGTGCAAGAATATCTAGACGCCTGCTGTGCAAAGGTTGCCGAAGTTGCATCTGTCTCTGGCGAGACCTAAGACCCTCTACATTGAGAGTTGCAAGCACTATCTCTTCATAGATCGCCATGGTGGCAGCACATAGTTTTGCCAACAACTCCATTTGCCCGTCGGAAGACGGCGAAGCCCCCTCCGAACCACCGCCAGGCCTCCTTGACCGCAAAAGCCGGTTCCCTTTGTGCTTCAACGCTCGACCGCGACGACGATGCTTGTTGCCAGCTTGATAGTCCTCCTCACTGGACTCGGAGGCACATGATGCATGGCGTTTAAAGACTGGCTCGTCGGCAGCAACGAGCCCATCAAGCACAGGAACTGGGCCCTGGTCTCGACGTTGTTGCACAGAAACGGCCACAGAGGTCGCAATATCCGCAGTGGCACTGCACAACGACGGGATACGGTTAAGGTGGTTATATTTCTGTTTATGTAGTGTACTTCGCTCTTTCGTAATTTGTGTATTTATGTGGGGTGTAAAATTTCTAGTCGTAATTCACCGATCGTCCTTTAAACACACTGAATATGTTTCCTGGCTCTTACGAAGGGTTATCGCTGTCCCACATCTTTACAATGCATATATTTCTTGCACAAAATCCTCAGAATTCAGCAATTTACTAGGGGTGATGTGTTTTGTCATCGTCTTTGAGCGCTTGTAATTTTTGCTACATACAGAGGTATGCGGTGCACCAACACCCGTATCAATGCTTGTTTTATCTCCACCTCCTGGCAGCGGAGCAGCGAAGTTCATGAAATCACTTCCGACCAAGTGTTTTGCATACGTAAACGATCAAGGAAGTGATGCCCGATGTCCGGCTAATCTGTGCATATTTTGATGCTCATTAATGTGTTCCAATATTCTCTAGTGTATTTTCATCCTCGCTTACGAAACGCTACTTCCTTGCATGCACGTTCGCGTTGAAGGTGACAGATCTTCAATCGCAGATATCAAGATGCACCGCAAGATCGTACAAGCCGCAGCGACAGTTGCACGCGCAAAAGCAACACGATGCATGTATGCACTTGCTAGCGCACACACCCACGGCTTCATATCTTCTAGGTATTTGTGAAAATACGGGTACTCTCCATATAGAGGAAAGTTATAGCGGATAACATGTATGGGTTTATGCTTATTTAGCGCGAGGCATGTTCCAATCTGGTCATGGTGGTTGAGCTCCACGATCCACCCAAATTGTGTTAGAAGCGCAAATACTCTGTCC
Organism: Amblyomma maculatum; assembly: GCA_023969395.1. Taxonomy (NCBI): domain Eukaryota; kingdom Metazoa; phylum Arthropoda; class Arachnida; order Ixodida; family Ixodidae; genus Amblyomma; species Amblyomma maculatum. Next base: position 84,684 of record JAJIZL010030737.1, read on the forward strand.
CGTCTCAGCTCCATTCATTACGGGTTTGTCCGGTTTCAGTTAAACCGGCGTGACTTGTACTGTATACGACCTCCATACGGATTGGCCCGCCCTGTTTCATATCTATACCGGATTGGAATATACCTGCATACTTGAAATTGTCTGTCCTGTATTAGCTCCATACCGGACCGAACCAACCGGATTGACATTCATTCCGGACAGGATCTGCCCGGTATAAACCTGTTTAGCTTTATGCGGGACTGGTCACTTCTGCATGAAATTTATACGGCACATTACAGGACCGGGAAAACCGGCTTGACGCCATACGGGATTTTTCACTAGGGTCCAGCCACACCCCTGTGTTTTTCTATAATGCTCCAGGGTATGCTAGTCACCGTTTGCGGCTTTACCGCGATGTTTTTTCGTTGCCTTTCAATTGGTCCCCCGGTACGACGGAAATTCTTGCTCGACAACGACGAGAACATTTGCTGCTACCGCCGCCGCTCAGTTGCTCAGTTCTCTTGCAGGCACCAGCCAGTCCAATAAAGAGCTGATTTCAGACCAGGTGCCCCTGTCTTTTCATTTGTACCTACGGCCCTTCACTACCAAGTAATAATATGTTCTGTTATGATGTATATAAAAATGGCCCATATTTAGAAGAACAGGTATCTAGCACAGCGAAAGGCAAATATATGTTGGTGAAGCTAGCTGAAACCCTTAGACTAAGATCAGAAGTAACATATGAGACGATCAAGACAGGCGCTACTATATCAAGTTTATATTGGAGCCTAAAAGAGGGGTGTATAAAGAAACCTATGAAAATACGTAAAGATGCTTGGCGCAACAATCAACACACAGCAAAAAGCAATATACGTTCGTTATAAAACCGAACTGCGAAATACACATTCAGCGCCATATGTCTGAAAACATGCGTTATTCGAACATCTATTCAATAGCTTTTGGATATGGAAGGCCTCTACGACAAGCTGAGCTTTAACATTCGCCCTCCTCCTAAAACCATAGTGTCCTCAAACCGTGCCCTACACGTGCTGCTAAATACAGAAACATGGCAAAGGGGATTCGTGCTTTTATCTTTATTCCCTTAGTTATCATGCTGTCTTATCCGGTCATTGATGCAATGGTCAGTTGGACTTAAATATCAAGCCCAGCACGAAAGCAGTATTCTTTATAGCACTCCTGCGGCGCCGTTGAACTACGTGATGCCATGTCGTTCTTTAGAGCCCCCATTGAATACCTAAGAACTTCGGCGGGAAAGCTCGGAAAGCCGCCACCATGTACACCAAAAGTACATGGTGGCTGCCGACAACATTCTTAAGGTTGTGTGACACCTAGTGCACATATTGGACCACCACAGGCTTAAAAGATAAAAAATAACACCTAGTTTTTGTAGGAGCCGCTTTGTTTTGCAGGAGGGTTTCAGCAACTACGGAAATTAACGGTCGGTGGAAAGCCAGAAGATCGGAGACCAGATTTTCGAGGCTGTCTTACATGAGGGCATAGTTTTTGGAGAGCAGATTGCAGGCAGGGAAGAAAATCTTCTAAGGAGCGCAATTCATATTTATCAGATATTTCATGCCTAAAACCAGCCGTATTCCTTATTGATTAAAACCAGATGAAATCTATAAACATACCAGATCAAAGGCTGTTAAGTCCTCGACCTTATCTTCGTATCTAAAGAGTTTAAAATCTGGTTGAATCCAATGAGCGGTCAATAGAAGATTTATATCACATACAACGCGTGCTACACGTGACGCAGTGCAAATGCATTGCGCTAAAAGTAAGCCTGATTGCCATGTAAGTTAAAGAAAACATAAGGGTAGTACTGTAAGAGCTTTAAAAATTATCTATTGGTATGATTGTCTTACTCTGGAAAGCCGTCGCTCCGGAACCTACGGTGCAATCTCTAACAGAGGCGGACAACTCAACATGTTGAATAGAAGAAAACAAGTCTTGAATGTCCACCGAAAAAGCAGAAACACTCTGACAGCTGTTTTCCAGAAACTCAGGCACATCTGCGGACTTTTTACTAAATAGACATTAGTGATCGATAGATGTTTAGGATTGCAAAGGAGAAAATGGATGACATTTTGCTGCCACGAATCCATTTGACTTAAAAAATCTTAAATGACAAACCAGGGCTGTGCATTTTACGTGAAAAAGACTGAGAAAGAATTTTTTGAACATGGATAAAAAACATTCGCCAACGATGCCAAGTACAAGTTCTTGTAAAAATCAATGAATTTTGTTTTACTCTTGTTGACATCTTTTTAGACGTAGAAAATTTTGAGAACCCCCTGAAAAGCTTCTTCTTTATGAAGGTCATTTAGTACGACAACAAACTCCTAATTTCGTCAGATTGCACTTAGCCTATACCATGACTTCTAAATTTGTGCACAACAGATTTAGCATCAGAGCTGGTCATCGTATGGAAATAATGATAATTTGGACAACGTGTTAGGCTGTCCACATCTTGTGGTTGATATTGTTCCTCGTGTCCATCGTTGGCTTTAGGGTAATATTTCTATTGACAGAGAGAAGCTCGCACGCCAATGCGGTAGGTTCAATGCCGCATTTGGGGCCTTTTTCTAGGCCACGTGAAATCCTCTCATAAAGCGCCGACAAAGTCACGCCCAGTTTTTTGTCACAGCTTCATGTCATACCAGAAAAAGCCTGGAGGTGGCCAAGTTCCGCTCTATCTTTGCTGAATGAGGGGCGAATCGAGGTGGTTGAGATCGACTGACTGCTTTTTGTCCAATTATCCAGAAAACAGTTTTAGGCAGCAAACCAATATCCTGTCAAGGTAGGGCCGCACTATCATCTCCCCGCTGCGTTTTAGCATTGCCATGATGCGTCTGCTGGCACAGCTAGCTGAGGTCGAAGGTGTGCAGCACGCGTTCTACGCCGACGACATCACCCTCTAGACCAGGCAGGTCAGCATGGGTGACATTGAAACCTGCCTGAAAACAGCGGCAAGCATGGTGGACCTCTATGCCCGGCGCTGTGGTCTTTATGGTCCCCACCCCCAGAAATCGGAGTTTGTCCATCTCTACTCCTCTCCAAGATGCACCATAGAAATCTAGGTCTTCCCCTCTTACTTGCGAGCGGTCCCATTGACGAATCAAAAGAGATCATAGTACTCTGTCTCTTCACCCATCCCCAAAGGTTCCTTGACACAACACTAGCAAAGCTCCACCAGGTGAGGGACCAGGTGGTCCGGATGGGTCGCCGGGTGGTTAACAAACATGGGGATTGCGAAGTAAGGATGCATTTCGGCTGGCAAACACCTTCGTAACCAATCGAATCTTGCATCCGGCTTCTTACCTCCACTTGCGGAAGCACGAGGAGGAAACCTTCGAGGTGATCTTCCGCAAAATCATGAAACGTGGCCTCGACATGCAAATCTCCACCTCTAACTGTCGACTCATAGCCTTAGCGGTGATGAACACTTTTAGGGAGCTTCAGAAAGCAGATTTGATGAACCAATATACCCGTCTCACACAGACAGTGTCGAGTCGCCGCCTATTTGCCCGGCTAAACATTCAACATTAACAACTCACCCCAGATATCTGGAGACGCGCCCTCAAAGTGCGGCCTCTCCATGCCAACATGTCACTAGAAGGTCATAAAGGGCGGCGCCTGGCGCGGGCGGATGCCTTGGCCCGGCAGTATGGCAACAAATAATTCGTATTCTACGTGGATGCGTCGGGCCCCCATAAGGTATACGGCTACAGTCGCTCACAACGGCAACACGATCGATGGCCTTACCTTCAAGGCCAAATCTATAATACACGCTGAAGAGGAAGCCATTGGACTTACCGCCTCAGCCAACCTCTAAATATATCTGTGAAAAACATATGATAATTTGAGAAAAGACGAAGAAAGAAAATCACGTTTGGAGAAAGAAGGGGAGAAAAACGTGGAGGTTGGCTCGAGGAGCGCGAGGCACGAGCAGGGGAGAACAGGCGAGCAGCGGAGCCGATCGGCTGTCCAAGGAGCTCGGAGTGGTGCGTCTTCTACCAGGCCTGACCAGGGGATCCAGACCTGGGGCCTGCCGGCCGTATCCTGTCCTGTTCTCCTGTCGTCCACGACACTCGGAATGGTGGTCGGGCCCGGGAGTGCCACAGCGCCAGCTCTTCACTGGCACG
>JAJIZL010030737.1:94054-128256 GCA_023969395.1 Amblyomma maculatum
CCCCTTTCTCAACTTATGCCTTGTGGCAAACGCTTCGAAAAAAAAAATTGTATAACTAAGTTTTAATAAATTAACCTGCCACGGTGGCGCCGTGGTTAGGGGGCTCGACTACTGTGCCCTAAGGTGCGGGATCGAATCCCACCGCTGTAACCATTTTTGATCGAGGCGAAAAGCAAAGTGCGCATGTGCTGTTCATGTGTTTGCAATGCATGTTAAAGCACGGCCGCTCGATGGAAGCGCACTGGGTGCGGCCTGCTGCGTCGCGCCGCCGTCAATGGGCAAGCGCGTCCTTGGGGAGTTTATAGTTGCGCCCGCTATTTCTGCTGAGGGCGCCACTGTTCGGGGACACGTCGCCGTCGGGGTCGCCGACTCTGAGCGCGCGGTTTGCTTCCTTTCTGGACGCGTTTGCCTCGTGTCTGCGTGGTAAACGCAAACTTTTTTGTGTGCGCATGTGCAAGCAAGTTAACGATGAGACGGGATGCGTTTGTTTTTTAAGGCAAAAGCCGTTCTAGGCTCATGGAGCGAAAGTCTGTGCGCAGAAGCTGTGGCTGTAATCTGTGCGACGCATCTGCATTCGTGTGTGAGTCGCAAAAGCGGACGTACAAGGAGGGAAATTAGGAATAAAAATGATTGATGGTGATAGGTAGACAATAAAGTTATAAATAGACGTTGATAGAGGTAATGACTCATTCTAATGACTAATAATGGTTAATAATGACTAAAATGATTTGTAATGACGAGTATATAAAACTACGGCATATAATGACCGCAATTGATTAGAAATGATTACAAGTACTTAGAGATGTGTGGCAATGACTATAATAGCTAGGCATGACTCATTATTACTGCTAATGACTACGAAATGACCAATATGTGAAAGGATGACATGTAATGACCACTGCTGATTCTAAATGAGTAACCTGCTCAGTTATGAGTGGTATGGGCTACAATGACTACGCAGGCAGACTCATCATGACTGGGAAACGACCAATATATCAAACGACGACTTGAAATGCGAACTGTGGCAAACGATGAAGGGCAAATGATAGGACAAGGGTAGGCTTTCGCCGTCCTCCGCTTAAAAGACATCTAAGAGACCCTCAAATTTTATCTGCTGAGCTCGCTTCAGACAAAGGCAGTAGCGAGGAGTGGAAATGCACTCGCTTCCTCTGAAATGAAAGCGGCGCTGAGGTTAAAAAGTCCAGATGCTGAAGCATAATGCCCTATCAGCTGCCATTGAATTTGTTACAAAGGCAGGAGATTGGACTTGTTGGTGATTAATCATAGGTTAACAGTGCAAACAATGTGACGAGAACACAGGAGAAGGCACAACCGCGCTAGTTGTGTCCTCTTTTCCTGTGTTCCCGTCACGTTGTTTAACCTATTGTGGAAGAAGGCCACGTCGAGGCGGCAAGGTCGAGACGGCAAGGCAACGGATGCCGTGTCTGGCGTTTTATTCCGATGGACAGAACCCAAGCGCGTGCCGGAGCCAGCGCCGCGGGACGATGATGATGGTATGCACAAGAGGAAGAAGAAGATCATGGTATGTACAAATGAAAGAAGATCCGTGGAGGGCTCACACAATCTGCCCGGGGTGTCGGAAGCGGCCAGCCTGGCCGCTCCTAATCAACCGATGTACCGCGGCGCACAAACGGCTTCAAGCGAGATACATGAACAATTTCAGCTCCACGGTGGCGTCGGTCGGCGGGGGGATCAACAGGTGTGAATTGGTAGTTTACTGGGGACGTTTGGTTGATGACCTTGTAGGGACCAACATAGCGGCGCTGAAATTTATCACTAAGGCCAGGGGTGCGCAGTGGTGTATAGAGCAGTACTTCGTCACCAGGACGAAAAGAGACCACGCGATGCTTCGAATCGTAGCGACTCTTGCGGTCTTGCTGGCACGCTTTTGTGTTGAGGCGTGCAAGATGTCGGGATCGGGTCACACGGGATAAGAACTGGGCTGGTAATGATGAGGAGTAATCCGGCGTAGAGAAGAAGGAAGTGTCGAGGATTGTAGTGGGAGGACGGCCGAAAACGAGAAAAAATGGGGAGTAACCGGTAGTCCGCTGTACTGCAGTATTATAGGCGAATGTGACGAATGGTAGAACAGTATCCCAATTTCGATGATCCGGTGTGATGTACATGAATATCATGTCCGATAGGTTGCGATGAAATCGCTCAGTCAGTCCGTTAGCCTGGGGATGGTAGCTTGAGGTTGTCTTATGGAGGGTGGATGAGGCCCGAAGAACTTCGGATACGACTGTCGATAAGAAGGCCGTCCCGCGGTCACATAGAAGCCCCCGAGGAGCGCCATGACGCAATACAATTGACCGCAAAAAGAAATTAGCTACTTCTTCAGCGGAACCAGTCGGTACAGGGGCCGTCTCAGCATAGCGTGTAAGGTGGTCGACAGCTGTTATAATCCAATGGTTACCCCCGTCGGAGAGAGGTAGGGGACCATATAAGTCGATGCCGACTACGTCGAATGGCGTGGCGGGACATGGAAGAGGCTGTAGGAGGCCAGCGGGCGAAGAAGTCGGCCGCTTGCGACGTTGGCACAGATGGCAGGAAGCGACGTATTTAGCTATGGTAGAAGATAGGCCAGGCCAAAAGAATCGTCTTTTCACGCGGTCATATGTTTTGTTAAAACCAAGGTGACCGGCAGTGGCGTCATCGTGGAAAGCCGCCAGTATACGTGGGCGAAGCGCACGCGGCACGACTGGGAGCCAACGAGTTCCATCAGGGCAATATACGTAGCGGCGTAGTATGCCATCTTCGAGCTTGAAATTGCGAAGCTGTCGGCGAAGCCTAGCATTGGGCGGGTTCGAAGCGCCGATAAGCCGGTCGATGATGGGTCGGCAGTAGGCATCAGCTAATTGCTGCGAGCGGAGTGCGTGTTTGTGCTCAGAATCGTCAAAAGAAACTGCTGTGATATGCGTCGGGGGAAGAGATGGTCGGCTGTGGTCAGAGGTAGAAATGCGTTGCGAAGAAAAACAGCAGGCTGATTCCGTAAGTGGGCAGCGAGAAAGAGCGTCGGCGTCTTGGTGTTGGCGACCCGATTTATAAACGACGTCAAAACTGTATTCTTGCAGGCGTAGAATCCAGCGGCCAAGCCGGCCTGTAAAATTTTTCAGTGAAGACAACCAGCAAAGAACATGGTGATCGGTCACAACTGTAAAGTGCCGACCATAGAGGTAGGGGCGAAACTTTTGAACAGCCCAGACGACGGCAAGACATTCCTGCTCGGTAATGGTGTAGTTTTTCTCAGCTGGAGTCAAGGTCCGACTGGCGAAGGCAATAACTTTCTCACGCGAAGTTGCATCGCGCTGCAGAAGGACAGCGCCAAGACCATGACCACTGGCATCAGTGTGCAGGATGGTAGGAGCGCTGTCGCTGAAGTGGCCAAGAACGGGATCTGATGTGAGGGCGTGCTTTAGGTCGGTAAAAGCAGTGTTGCACTGTTCAGTCCACACGAAAGAGCTTCGCGCTTTAAGTAGTTCATGAAATGGCGCCGCAATAGTTGCGAAATGCCTTATGAAACGCCGGAAATATGACGCCAGGCCGAGGAAACTGCGCAAATCTGTAGTCCGTTGTGGGCGAGGAAAGTTCAAGACCGCGCTGATTTTATCAGGGTCTGGACGAATGCCATCATGGCTAACCAGATGTCCCAATATTTTAATTTCCTTCTGTGCAAAGTGGCACTTCTTGGTGTTGAGCTGAAGGCCCGCTGAAGAAAGACACGTCAGGACTTCATTCAGGCGCGTGAGATGGTAGTTAAATGTTGCCGAAAAGATAACAATGTCGTCCAAGTAACATAAACAGGTTCTCCATTTTAGGCCGCGAAGTACCGTATCAACCATTCTTTCAAATGTCGCTGGTGCGTTACACAGGCCGAAGGGCATAACATTAAACTCGTAAAGTCCATCGGGAGTTGCGAAAGCGGTTTTTTCTTTGTCGTCCTCGTGCATAGGTATTTGCCAATAACCTGAGCGGAGATCCAAGGTCGAGAAATATTCGGCGCTTTATAGAGAGTCAAGCGCGTCATCTATTCGCGGCATAGGGTAGACATCTTTACGGGTAATTTTGTTGAGTGTGCGATAATCAACACAAAATCGTACCGATCCGTCCTTTTTTTTACCTAATACTACTGGGGAGGACGATGGGCTTGTTGATGGACGAATAATATCGCGACGGAGCATGTCATTCACATTTTCTTCGATTACTTTTCGTTCCGAGAGAGAAACCCGATAAGGTCGTCGGCGTACGATCGAGTTACCTTCAATAATAATGCGGTGGTGTGCAACACTAGTCCGTCCCAGTGGTGGGGAAGTGGCGTCAAAAATGGCTTGATGGGCTTGAAGCAATTCCAGCAATTCTTTGCGTTGGTGCGGCATGAGGTCCGGACTGATTGTCTTCGACAGCATGAGAAGAGAGACGTGCGATGAATCACGTTGCTGAGGTAGCGGGGCGGTGAGCACCATCATGGACATAGGGTGAGCATCCACTATGCATGGCAGGGAAGTTCCTTTAGTCAGCACGAGGGATTCACGGGATGTGTTCGTGGCAGCTACTATCGCTGAGCCGCTGCGGAATCGCACAAGACTTGATGGGAAGGCAATTCCACGTGCAAGATGACGATGAGATGGTGCGATGAGTACATCCCCGTCAGTGATGTGTGCTGACACAACGGTAACAAGCTTTTCGCACTGTGGAGGCAATACAGTATCAACTGCGGCAATGAGGGAATGACGTCCTTCAGAAATGTCAGATGAAAAATCACTGTCTGTCATATGAATGACACGGTCGCCACAATAAATTAACGCTGAAGCGGTCGACAAAAAAATCCCATCCAAAAATCATCTGATGCGCACACGGTGAAAGCACAGCAAACTGCACATGGTGGCGGACGCCGTCTATAACAATTCGAACTGTACACTTTGCTGAAGGATGTAGAGGGACGTCATTTGCTCCACGAAGTTGAGGTCCATCGTATGGTGTCGTTACCTTCCGCAAACGGTGGCACAAGTCAGCGCGAATAACAGAAATTGCAGCCCCTGTGTCAATCAAAGGTTCGACCGGTAATCCTTCAGCTGAAACGGAAATCATATTCTACGGACGATGAGGAGGACTTTTGGTTAGTTCGCAGAGTGCAGTTTCACCTCCGGAAACTGCATCGCTTAGTTTTCCGAGTGACGGATAGGAGCAGTTGTTGCTGGTCGAAGTGGAGAAACAGAGCGGCGGTATGGGGAAAGGGACCGGCGTCGGGATACATGGGCACCACTTGGTTCAGACGAGGATACCGGCGGTGGAGAGGATCGACGAGGTGAGCCGGGATTAGGTCGTCGCTGATAATATGAGGGTACGTCACTTTCGAAGGCGTCGTAACCACGCCGCTCGTTCTGAATGCGTCGACGACAGAAGCGGGATATATGTCCTCGTATTCCACAGTAGTAGCACACTGGGCAAGAGGGGCGCCAAGGTGCGTAGTGGGGTGGCGTAGGCTGAGCCGTCGTCACGGCGTTGATGTGGTTGTAGGGCGATGCCAGTTGGGGCGGCGGAACAAAAGGGGGGGGGGGTGGTGCTGTGACGTGCACGTAAGTCGATGCTGGGCGGGGTGCAGGAGGGTCGGACGCCATAGGTCGGGTGATGGTTGCAAGCTCATCTTTAATGATGTTGCGGAGACCGGCGTCATTAGAAGGTACGGAAGAATGATCGCACCCATGTCGACAGACAGGCTTGAGGGCTTGGAGCTCCTCCCGGATGATGGCTCGAATCAGTGCCCGCAGGTCCAGGTCAGCAGAGGTCGGGCCAGCAGCAATGCCGGGCTGCAATCGGGAGGACTGCAGCTGGTCGATGCGTTGGCAGGTCGCAATAATGGCGTCAACAGTAGAAGGATTCTGGGCAATCAGGGTATTCTAAGCCACAGAATTAATTCCTTTCAAGATGTGGTGTACGCGTTCAGGTTCCGGCATGGTGGGACTAATACGCCGGCAAAGTGCAAGTATAGCCTCTATGTAAGATGCGTACGACTCATCGGGACCTTGGAGGCGAGAGGCGAGCTTGTTCTTCGCGACCTCAGTCCGAACTGCGGGGTCCGTGAAATATTGGCGGAACTGCTGCTTGAATGTGGTCCAGTTAGTGATGTGGGGTTCGCGGTTAATAAACCAGGTTCTGGCGACCTCAATGAGGTAGAAAGAAACATTCAGAAATTTTAGAGCATCGTCCCACCGGTTGTAGTTACTGCATCGTTCATAGGTGTCCAGCCAGTCATCGACGTCTTCATCGCGACGACCAGCGAACAGCGGCGGGTCGCGTTGTCGTGTGGGCACAGTCGGAGGGGGTGGTGCAGCCGAGGTAGAGGGTCCTGCCGATTCGTGGGTACTCTCGGTAGACATAACGAGGGTGGCAGGCGGTAAACAGCGACCGGAACGCAGCTCCAGCGAGAGGCAGGGCACAAAACGGCAAGGGGATCAAGTCTTAACTCCACCACTTGTGGAAGAAGGCCACTTCGAGACGGCAAGGTCGAGACGGCAAGGCAACGAATGCCGTGTCTGGCATTTTATTCCGATGGACAGAACCCAAGCGCGTGCCGGAGCCAGCGCCGCGGGACGATGATGATGATATGTACAAGAGGAAGAAGAAGATCATGGTATGTACAAATGAAAGAAGATCCGTGGAGGGCTCACACTATTTAGTTACCAGGGAGCTGGCCAGTAAACTAGGATTTTTAACGATGTTTTGTGAAGCAGATGAACACGATGAGGTAGCACCAGAAGCTTTTCTCGCAGGTTATGTTGTGAGGACACATCACAAAACGGTACGAAGCATTTTGTTTTTATATAAGCATACAATTTGTTCTAAATTTTGCCGCGCTAGTCTGAGTGAGCTTGCAAGCAAAGGAGCCTGTGCATACAACATTTGCTTATACTCTTGAGATTGTTTGATGGTTGGTTGGTTCATAGGAAGGGAAAGGCGCAGTATCTGTCACACTTGCTCTGTGGACACCTGAACCGCGCCGTAAGGGAAGGGATGAAGGTGGGAGTGAAAGTGGATAGAGAGAAAGGGGGGGCGTGGTGGAGGGCTACGGAGTAATTTCGACCACCTGGGGATCTTTAACGTGCGCTGACATCGCACAGCACACGGACGCCACTTCGTTGAGATTGTTTGAGCGGATGCGATAAACTCTAAAGCCACGTTCCACAGAAAATCCGGCGCCTGCTCAGTCGGCGGAAAGTCGGAAAAATACCTCTCTGGTAAGAGGCACGTTCGTTAGTTATATGGCCAGACACCTTTGGCGCAATGAGAACACATGACATGTTCAATGTGGCCGCAGCTGCCAAATCAGAGAGAGTCAATAAGATGTAAGGGTGAAATGGGAATTGAAAGTGGGACCCTTAGATGCCAAGTCAAGCACACTATACTACTATAGGGCACGTTCGTACGGCTTCGGTAAAGAGGGGCTTTATATAGCTATGTGTACGTTGCTAGTTCATATAATGCGGTGGCTTAAGGCAGCATTCTAATGATATGCGACAGAGGCAGCAATTACGGGATACGGTGAATAAGCAGGTAGCAAAGAGAGGGTACTATAGCGAGGCTCTGCAAGGAGATTTAAGAACCCCAAGTTTTGTTTATCACTACCAGGTTGTTGCTTAATTTATGCGATATTTGGTAATGGTTTTGAGGAGACATGTCAGTCGTGCAAAGGCCTGTTGCAGGAAATACGAGTCAACTGGACCAGTTACAGGTTCATGAAAACCAAGGACAATGGAGGCTTGATGTACCCCGCAAAGGAAATAATCAAGCTTAGTCAGCTTACGAGCACCTTCATTAACAGGATGATGAAGTCTGAAGAGGTCCGGCGAAGTATCAAGCTGCGTAAACTTTTGATTTTATCATTATTTTCTCACTGTACACAGTACCTGCAGCTAATCTATGAAAACAGTGATCGTGCCGATGCTGAGGCGCTATGCAAGATATTGCTAAGTTGCGGCACCCACTGATAGTGAGCTGGACTGGAGATGTCAACTCAACTGTGGAGCGACATTTATGGCTATGGCATAAACCTCTCTCATGAAAGGTTTTCCATCTGCGATTGGTAATTTTTCCTTTCTTGTGTGGCCATTTAATAAGCGTACTCGGCTGCTCGCTGAATCTCGGCTGCAGTTGTGCTCTGAAGCGTGAACATTCTCGTGATCGCAGCTAAGAGTTTCACAACAGGAACAATCGATGTGCTTTTTTCCATTGAAAATTACAAACCAGCAAAAATTGTACCGATTTGCGATCAGCAAATAAAAATAGTAATAAAAACTTTCGGCGCATATACGTAGCCTCTTGAGGCAGACCGGCTCTATGAAGCGCGCTTAGTTCCGTCATGCAAAAGGCGGGAAGCCATCACGGATAGCCTTCTGGCGTAAAAGGTTTAAGGTCTCCAACTGAGTCGAAGATCTCAGGTTCTCATGTAGATTTAACCTAATAAACATCTTCATATTTCCAACGTAACATTTGTCAGAATGAGATAAAAAGGTTGGTTACATGTCCATTTTCACAGAGGTTGCTGACAGTAGTACAATACATTTTTATTGGATAGCGCTGTAAGCTTAGAACAGGTTGACATCAATTTGTGTATAAAAGCTGTATGCAGGAATGAGAAAGTGGTATGAAAATGGCACACGGTATTCGCGATATAGTATGGTTATGTATTAGGCTACCATGGCAGCTGAACAGTTTCGAATTGTTCACAGCCGGGTGACATTTTCATGTGACAAACAACTTGATCCGAATGCAACATCACGGTAATGCGAGCTCTCCAATCGAGTGGCCTTGACCCACCGTCACTTTAAGTTTTTCGGGGTACACTCCAGTATACATCGTTGCCAAGCAAGCGCTAAGTGCTGACATGGTCACACTAGACATGACAGTATGTACTAATTCGTGTTGCCAAATTGTGTGAAGCGGAGCTCTTATATTCATAAAATAAAAGGCTTCTATCATGCCGACGCCTCCCTGAAAGCGCAGCCAGGCGCAGCTCTCCGCGCGCGGCTGTCCCCGAACGGTGGCGCCGCGGCGGTGGCGACGGGAAGTAGGCGCCTCCCGCCGGTTTCGCGCGACGTAGCAGGCCGCACCTAGTGCGCTTCCATCGAGCGGCCGTGGTTAAAGAACCGCAGATGTAAATTTTCGCAGTCCTCCATTACTGCGTGCCTTATAGCCGAAGTCACTTTGGTACGTTAGCCCCATAAACTAAACTAGATTTAGTAAACTTTTCCAACGAAAATCTAGTTTCTATGGATTAAGATATTGTGCGCCTTTTAAATCTTTCATATGCGATGCCTTGATGCAATACCGACTAACCAATAGTTTACCATCTTCCTTTCAACTGAATAACTATGCGGAAATATCAATTTACTCCACTTTTTTTTTGTCTTGTTTTTATGTTATCGTGAGCCGCAAGCCATAATGATCTTATAATAACGCTCAGTGCGTTTATTGCATTGACTACCCTACCTGTTCACTAAGCTAGATCTCTTTGCAAGATATTAGTAATTTTTAGAGATGAATTAGCACCACATAAAATAAATACGCTTACGGAAGTGTTTGAAACGAATCTTGAGAACCGAAATTTTCAGAAGTCTAACACACAACAAATATATTGCGCAATCTGGGAAACGTTTCAACTCTTGTAAGCTGAAAATTGATGCCCTAGGAAAATGTGCAGCACCCTCGAGAAATTCAACCATTGAAAGCACCTTAATGAGCTGTAGCTATATCGTATGCTTCTTACTGTGTCCGTTCGCTCTCGGTACTTAATAAAAAAAAACTTCAGGTTAAGTTATTACTCACGCACGATAATAGCTAAATAAATGCAACATTTAAAGTATAGTTGGTATTTAAAACTATTTAATTGGTTAACTGCAGCAGCGTGGAATCATTCAGTGGCTATAATGCTTCATTGAAACGCCTTTATTATAGCGCAAGGAACCATGGAATAATGATAGCAAATCGCTTTATGAAGCATATCATCGGCATATGTAACACCATATTCTATCATTACAGAAGAGTACATCATACAGTGTGGGCCCCCAGTATATAAATTATTTCTGGAACACAGATCACAATAATTTCTTAGCATTTTACACCATCTTGCTAGCACTGGGTTCATTGCAATATTCTGATATAAACGACATATAAGGAATTACGAACATGCTGCGAAGATATTTATGCCACTAACTGGTCCAATATTGTTCGCATTTCGACCATCAGTACGAGTAAAGAACACATGGGGGTCAAAATGCCGCTTCTCGTTCTACCTAAACAGGCCTTCAGGGCACAAATATAACCCAGAGAACAAGGCAACAAAAAAAGGGATTGTTTTCTCGCGCTTCAAAGAAAGCCGTTTAGTACAAAGGGACATCACATGGCGCTAGTGCTTAGAGTTGTAAGCTTGCTATGAAATTTCCCGAAATGCTCGGAGGCGGCCCTGTCCAGCTCGGACCTGGATGTCCAGTGTGCCCTTGTCCAGAGAGTTCGTGCAGCGGCGGCGGCCAATGGCGTCCCGGAATAGGGTCTGCCACTCAGCTGCACAATCATGCGCACGTGCCTTCCCAAATCATTTCATTGTCAATAAATGTTTTCTCCTCCTCCTCCACCATTATGATAGCTAAGTTATTAAAATTGCGATCTAAATGACCCTAGACCCGCGTCTTCATAGCCGTTGTGAATTACCAATTAAATGATAATACTTGTTTTCGTCATTTCAGAGCTTTTCGGCACTTCCCCAAGAATGTGACAGGCGCGCTAATAATTATGCATAGGGAAAAAAATAACCGGCGGATATCTGCGACATCGATTCTCTGAGAGGGTGGTCGTCGTTTTGTGTCAAATAATTGTCACTCTTTAGACGCAACCATCAATGACATCGAATACACCGGAATCTTGAAAGAGCACTAATATGATTTTTTGTACATGTATGATTCGTCACGCAAGTGCAAAACTGTTCATTGAACACCTTACCCATTATTGCCCACAAACATTATACACGATCCCCTTAATCAGGATCAGACTAACATTAAACTGGTATGTAAAGTAGCTAGATTTTAAGCCAAGGTTTCGGTAATTTTGCACAAAGAACGAATGTCCCTTAAATTGCTGACAATTCTGCCTAGTCAACCTTTATGCGCATATAATATACATTTTGAGAAATCAATTACTTTAGACAGAACCTGTTCGTAACTGAGAAATGTATGTATTAGAATATAGACTGCCTATTATAAAATTAATCTAAAAGATTTTTGCCACTCTGGCGGCGCCATTGCCCTCCAAGAAGTCACGAAAAAGGTCACATCAATAAACGCCGTCTGGCAGAGTGACAGGTGCTGATTGCCATTGACATGATGCTTGCGAGCGGTATTTGGGTATACCTTGATTGCGTATAGTTGTCTGGAATGGTAATGAGCAATACCTTAGCAAGTTGCAGTCTCTTAATAGCATTGCTATGATCAGCACCTCAAGAAGCAAGTGGCACTGCTACAGTAGAACCTTTTAGTAAGACGATGTTGGGCGCAAATGGCACGCAGCCTCAGGTCTCCACAAAAGCTTTACTTTCATCACTAAAGACAGTATATACATAATAATTCTTAGTTCTTGGTATTCCGCTATGGAGCTGGAACTTAATCCCTAGAAATAAGATATCAATTTAAGCTGAGGGCAAAACAACTTCCGAAAATGTTGAAATTAAAATTGCTTGTTGCACGTCAGTAGACAATAATAGCAGAGCGGCTCCGGAAAAAGCGCGCGTTTACGACAGCTTAGTAGAAATAGTGGATATATAATGAGTATCTGGCCAAGGTATATGGTGTGAGGTTTAGGTAACCAGCGGCCGTGAAAGGTCCTGCGCTTAATTACAATTATAGCAAATGGTGGGAGATACCTCATGAGATCCGTACCCGAAGTTTATTGGGGAAATATAGTACAAGACATCGGAAGATACGAAAATGTACTATGTGCCAATGCCTGGCAGTTTCCGCTGGCCGAAGTCAACGTCACTCAAAAATTGATATTATTTGCATTATTCAGTGGATATAAAATGCAGAGCACATACAATCAATACAGTCATATGAGAGTGGTAGTTTCCGATAAACTGTCGTAATCGTTAGTAAGCGTAGATTTGAGACAATGCGCTCTAGGAAAGCATAGGCTGGGTGTTTATTAGTGGAACTGGTACTAAATCAAGACGCACGGCAGGAGCAGTCCGCGTACAGCCTGGCCCAGCGCACACATTGATGGCGATACCACCGAAGATAGCGTGTAGAATGATCTTTTAAAATACATCTTCTTTACAAGGGCACCGGGGAACAGAGGAGCCGCCCTGGGGACTTAGGCACAGGCAAGATGGCAGATTGGTAGTATTGCCTAAAGCGCTGGACGTGGACAGTCTCGAGGCCGCGTTGGCGGATATCAGGGGATGGCGTCAAGGGTTCTAAATTTAACAGACAAGAGAGGTGCGCTCCCTGCCACGGTAGGGGCCGTGATACTCGGAAATAATTTTAGAGGGTAATCCAGCGGTATCTGATGGAATCCAGAGCCACACAAAACTGCCAGAGGAGAATTACAGTGTCGTATGATGATTGACATGGCGGGAGTAACCAGGCAATTGGCGACACTCCTCTGGGCGTAGAGCAGCCTCAGAAGCCCCCTATACTCAGATGGCCCTGGTTGATACGGAAGAATGGTATGTAGTGAAGCAGAGGGTGACGACCGTAAAGAAGATAGAACGTGGAGAAACCGGTAGTTGACTGCGTAGCAATATCACACTCGTACGTTACATATTGAAGCAGGATATCCCAGTCAAAGTGTTCGGAGGAGACGTACTTAGAAAGCATGTCACCAAATGTACGGTTAAAGCATTCTGTGAGTCCGTTAGTCTGCAGATGATATGTGTCACGTTTTGAGTAGAGTGACACATGTGAATTATGTGTCACGTGTTGAGTAGAGTTTTATCAATGCCGGATAAAAGACGCTTCTTTCTTCACTGGGTACTTCACGAAGAGCACCGTGGCGAAGGACGAATCGCAGCAAAATGAATGAGGCTACATCTCATGCTGTGGCGGATAGAAGGACAGCCGTTTCTTCATATCGCATCAGGTGGTCCACCGCAACGATAGTCCAGCGGTTTCCAGCGGCGCTGTACAGGAGTGGTCTGTACAAATCAATACCCACGCGATCAAAGGGGCGTGGTGGGCAAGGCAACGGCTGAAACTCGCCAGCAGAGCAATGAGGATTGGACTTGCGACGTTGACAGGCGAAATATGAGCGAACGTATTTGAGGAGGAAGAAGCACAGTCTTTGTCAATAGTGAAGAGCCCAGGGTTTTTCCTTCTGAGCCGCTTCTTGCGGTTTGTAGCGCATTTGCAGTGTTCCGAATTTCTTGAAGGTATGACTTATTTCGGTCCTATCTCTCCAAAAGAAAGCACCTCCACTAATGCTAAACCAGCGCCGCTGCACGGCTCAGAAGCAGAACCCCTGGGCTCTACACTATTGACAACGACTGTAAATGCCATTCTAGTAGTATCATAAGCGTAGCAGATGGTATGTCTTGAACACTCCCGCATGACCCCGTTGTGGATCAGCGCAGACATATTCACAGACTTGTGAGCGTAGTTGGTGCGGAATGATTAGCAACCATCTGCAGCCACCAGCACAGTATAGTTGCGGCGATAAAGGTAGTTGCTACGAATGGCGAAGTGTGAAACTTGGCGGCCAAGAGCACGTGATACAGAAGTAGCCGATGGATCGTGAGGGAGATTAATAAGAGAATCGAGCAAGGGATCGCCCCGTTACGCAGAAGGCACGTCATTGATGTTAAGTGACTTCGTGGAGGCATCCAAGGTGTAGACTCTGGAGACGTTAGCTGGATGGGGATAGCGAGAAATGGCATCGGCGTCTTATTGCTTGCGGCTAGAGCGGTACACTATGCGGATAACACATTTCCGTAGAGGATGAGCCCTCCTGGCAAGACGGCTGTATGGGTCTTTCAGAGAGGAGAGCAAGAACAATGCATGGTAGTCAGTCACAAATTAAAACGGGCAGTCATAGAGGTAAGCGCAAAATTTCGACTTTTGCGCCTCAGCAACCTGCTCCTGAATAGACTGGAGCAATGCCGGGGCCAAATGGTGTGGCTGCTCTTGAGGGCTAGGAAGCAGGGAAATCTGACGCGCCGCCTTTTCATGGATAAATGCTTTGATTTGCGGTAGCAACGATGGGTTGTAGCCGGAAGGCGTCTGCCTGGCAAGCGATTCAAGGTGTGCTGCTTGGAGCCGACGCGTTAATACCCTCTACTTATGCGCAGATTGTCGAAAATCTGGCAGAGCGTGAAGGCTTCGATCACGGTACGCAAGTCGCGCGCTGCCAACATCTGGAAAGCGTCGTCGTCAATACGCTTCAAGATGTGCTTGATCTTTTCAGTCTCTGACACGTTGGCGTTCACACGTTTGCATACGTCAATGACGTCTTTGATATAGCTTATAAAGCTTTCACCGGCCCGCTGTGAACGTTGACGCAAAAGCAGCTTGGCGCGCAATTTCCTGACAGCCGGGCTACCAAAGACTTCTGCGAGCGTTGTTTTAAATGCAGCCTACGTACGGATGTCGCATTCATGGTTGCTTTACCGCCAGTTATCCACGTCGTTGAAGGAAAATATTACGTTGTTCAGTTTCGTTGCGTCGTCCCGTTTATTGTAGAGACTCACCCGTTTGTTAGACATGAGGCAAACTTCGACGTCGTGCTCATAGGTCCCGCTGAAGATAGCTGGGTCTCAGTGGCAAGGGTGCCGGCGCAGCTGGCAGTTAGATCCCCTTGCATGCTTTGATGCTGGACGTTATCTGACATTGGAGTTGTTGGAAGAGTGCCGCCACGGAGCGCCAAGACCGACGTTTCCAACCCGCGACTTCTCAAAATGTAGGATGCGAGTTTATTAGCGGTGCTGGGACTCTATCGAGAAGCATGGCAGGAACATTCTGCGTACAACCAGGTCAAGCGCATACCATGTTGATAACACTGAACACAGCGCAGTCTGTTTTTTTTTTCATCTTTTCAAGTATATCTTCTCTTTACGATACCACACAACATAAATGTATACTTTGGTGTTGCCTCTTCCTAACGGTTGCATGTAGAGAACATGTCAACATACTTAAAGGCAAGGTACGTAAGGAGACATATTTTGAAGTGTTGTTCCATGCCGAGTATCAGAAATAGGCGCGATACGAGGATATTGGTCGAGAATAAGGCGAAATAAATGTTTTGAACCGTTGATGACGTTGCTATTCGTTTTATTCTTGGGACATATTGCACAGCGTGAGTAGGTATGTAGACATTGAAAACAGAACTGCGGCACTACACGT
This sequence comes from Amblyomma maculatum, assembly GCA_023969395.1. NCBI lineage: Eukaryota > Metazoa > Arthropoda > Arachnida > Ixodida > Ixodidae > Amblyomma > Amblyomma maculatum. Next base: position 109,453 of record JAJIZL010030737.1, read on the forward strand.
ACTAATTCCAGAAATAAATTGTGGTTTTGCTAATTGAAGCTTATGCTGCGCATTTAGGCAGTCTATGCCAACCGCTCTCCTAACCATACATGTCACCAATACTTCCCTCTCATGATAAGCCGATACAAGGTCTCATTGCTCTAATAGATGAATATAATAGAATTTATTGCCCTTGCCCACAAATAGCACCTGACAGCCGTTAAAGTTGGCTGCTAAGTCTGCATTGTTTTCTCTTTAGAAGAAATGTAATTATAAGCGAAGATTTACTGAATTGATAATCATAAGCTTTTTTAACAAAACATCAATCCAGTATTTCTCAACTCGACAACCATTGGACTGAAATATTTCCACTTAGGTTACCATTGATGCATAATTTTGTACTTCTGCCAGACGTCAGTGAAGGTGTAAAAATAGCCATTGCGTGATCTTCACGGGCAAATGAAGGTTATGCCACATAACCGTTCTTCTCCCGAATATTGGACCCTCTGAATTCTTCGTCTCTATTTTAATCGCAGTAGATACGGACATGAAATCTGACAGTTCCTGCATATATCTACCTTTTTGCTGCATTATATTCATTCGTGGTAAAATTACACTGGCTTTTCCTCTAAAGCAGAATGGAGTTTATAACAGTTTGGAAATATCAAGTTATCTGCAACAATTTAAAGGAAGATAAAATAAAGATTTCCTTTTTCGCCGTGCTCATTAGAAGCGCATCAGCAATTCTTACTTAAAGTGCAAATGAATTTGCACTTTAATGCATAAACGTATTCGACACACTTGATTATCATTAGTGTGGCCTTGTGGTACACATTGAGTAGAGATAACATGCCACATTGAATTTCAGCTCAGTTTTGATGGATATTCGGAAAGCAATATGTAAATGCGCCTTAGATCCTGTACGTTCTCAAAGGCCTCGCACATGATAAGTAAGGTAATTTCGCATCGACTACTTGCAGCTCTCAACTTCAACTTGTATAAATATGTGGAATAATTCATTTCACATTCGTCTGCCTTCCTTTCAGAACGTCGTAAGTGCGAAGGCAAAATGCTTGACTTAGTAGTTTTACTGATCTTTCTCGCACTGCCTATCTTTCCTGTTGAGTAAGTACCACCTCTTTGCAGAGTTTTCGCGATAACTATCGGAAGATGGTTGAGCCGCACAACATATACACGTGAACGTTTGTCTTCGAAACGTTACAGAACATTTGAAATGTTTGTAACCCCAAAGCAAGTAGTTATGATATTCAAAATTCGGAACTACCACGCCCGGGTGCCGCAGTGATTTCTGCTATCGACTACTGCTCCCAAGGTTGCGGGTTCGAATCCCGGCCTCGGCTTCAGATTTTGGGTCGAGGCGAAAAGCGATACCCCCGTGTGCTGTGCGATGTCTGTGGACGTTAAAGAACTTCAGGTGGTCGAAAATTCTGCATTATTCTACTACGACGTCTCTCATAATATGAGTCGCTTTGGGAAGGTAAACCCCACAAAATCTAAACGTGTAAACTCAGGCATCTTTTTGTTTGTGGACGTCAAATAAAAGAACAATTCAAGTTGCAAATTGTTAGGTTGTTAATTTTCATTTGTTAAAGCACCTATATAAAAAGTACAGGACTGAATGAAATAGACGACGGTAAGGCAAGAGAAGCAATAAATGTAAACGCTACATACCCCTCCATACCGTTCCTTCGTCCTCTCATATTCCTAATTCTGCTAATAACACAGTAAAAAGGTAAGCGCACATGTTAAGCTACAATAATGAGAGGAGCGTGGCGCTAGTACGTGGAAAATCTTGCAAAAAGGCAACAGAGCAGGCAACAAGATGGAAGAATCACACACAGACACAAGCAGAAGAATGGTCCTTTTGTCTGTGTGCGATTCTTTTGTCTTGTTTCCTACTCTGCTGCCTTTTTACAGGATGTTAATGTACGCTTGGTCAGAATTGTTCGTTTTCCTTTACCACCTAAAATAAATGTTTATTTTAACTAAAATTTATTTCTACTAAAATGTACAGCTGCAACATAGGTGCATAAAAGAGGAAATAAGTCTAAAGCGAGATCAAATTGTTGACCACATGAAAGAAATGAAATGTTGATAAATATGGAAGCAAAACATAACAGCCTTAATCCAGGAGAAAGCACGAGTTTATAAGAGCTTAGTTTAAAACATCCGTATGTAATAAATATGACCGAGGCGTTTAATGCGAAGACCGTGTAATCAATTTTCGGTAAAGGTGCCGTACTGATTTTGAAGACACCAGTAGTGTATCAAAGGGCGGCAAAGTTTAGAGGTGTGCATTGCATCAGTATATAAATTTGCTGAAATGAGACATAAAGAAGGCGGTGTTATTTAGCGAAATAAAGTACATGCAATATCGCAAGTCAGCTTGAGTGTGATGGTGAAATTTACTTTCTTTACGCTCACAACCAGACGACATGGAAAGACACATAATATATTCAGTTCAGTTCACTCGTTCAGTCGTGTCCGACTCTTCATGACCCTATGGACCATTTCACGCCACGCTTTCCGGTCTCCCAATATCTTCCCAACATCACATAACATAACATCCCAACATCTGCAGCACCTCGAGGATGCCATCTAACCATCGCGTTCGCTGCCTACCCCTTCTCCGGTGACCCTCAACCTTTCCCAACATTAAATCTTTCTCCAGCGACTCCTCTCTTCTCACCAGATGACCAAAGTAGCTGAGCTTTAACTTTACAATTTGACCCTTCATATATCACAACTGGAAAGACCATAGCACGAGTTATACGAGTTATATATTACCACTGTCTATATATAGCCTCCATAAGAAAAACAGGAAGTTGAAGCCGTCCGCAGTTAGGCAATATTGAGGAAACCACCTCTAAAAACCATACTAAAACTTGGGAACAAAATCTGCACGGGGTTCTTTGCCAGTGCAGTATGCCGTAATCAAATGTCAACATTGCTAAAGGCAAATAACGTGGGAATCACAATATTTGGTTTGATTGCTCGAAGATATGTGGTCGCTGCTGAATAATATATTATAACCATACTTTCTTTGCATAATCTTGCAGAACCTGCAGATGCAAAGCCTTACGTCTTTAATACACAACGTTGTATATGTTACAAGAGGGTTTCATTCTCAAACGCTTCTGCGTGCCTCTTGTCACCTTGCTAAATTTTACGTAGGCTCGAACACAATCGGTAGTGTACTGCTGTGAAATTTTACAGATGGGCAACTTTGTCGCGAATTCATTGAAGAACCTAGTAGGTGAATATCCAGTAAAGGGTTCTACGGTTTGTAAGTATTTATTTGGCGTAGTCAAGGTATTGGTTTACGCACCATTTTTCTGAAGTCGAGATAAAGTATTACTATACAGGCATTGCCAAGAACCATTAAAAGAATTAGGAAACACGGCGGATGACCTTGCAAACATCATGACCTAGCACTGAGTCAACATCAGTTTTTTTTTTGGCACTACGAGCTCGCACAACATCGCCGAATTGGTAGGTGCCACAAACTCTGGCTTAGCGCTTGGGGTGGAATGTGGGATCACAATGCTGCTGTTCAGCCCATTTGGATCCCGTGTTAGACGCGCCAACAAGTTCGAACAGGTTGGTTAATGCGGAACTGTACGTATGTTCTTATCGGCTCGGATTTCACATACTGGCACATACATGACTGCTACTATGTGCACGCTGAGGCAAATGACTAAACGTTCACCATCATTAGAGAGAAGTGTTTGAGTTCGTAACATTAGTACTAGTGCGTACTAATGAGCACAAGTCGGATAAAAGAGGAAGATGTACACATTATTGATTAAGCCTGATGTAAAGTGATGAATGAAAGCGTAGCAGGGGGCGGCAGAAAGTTAGGTGGGCGGATGAGATTAAGAAGTTCGCAGGGGTCTAGTGGATGCAGCTAGCACAAAACCGGGTTAATTGGAGAAATATGGGAGAGGCCTTCGCCCTGCAATGGGTATAGTCAGGCTTATGATGATGACGATGATGAAAGTGAGGAATGAACTGCAAATCCAGAAAGTGACTGGGCAAATGGGAGCCATGTCTGCTGCCTTGCCCTTAAAAATGAAGGTTCAGTGTGTGTTTTGTTTCATTGAAATCCTAGTGTCCGTTAGCTGACATGCCTGCCACATAATTCAAAGCATATAGTTCATGAAAGCTGGAAGGTTCATTTCATACTGTCACGGGGCGGTGACGATGATGAATACAGCAAACGGAGATACTTGTATTACGCTAAAATATATTGGCTGACTTGCTCCCTCAAAAGTATTAAGCAACACAGCGACGTCTACGGCAGGAAACGCGATTGTCATTTCTCCGTATTACTAACTTTCGGGACACTCGCGAGCGCTCGATTTAAAGTCCCGGAAGAAGCATGTAGATAAATATGTAAAAGATGACCAGAAGAATTGGAGCATTATGGAAAAGACGCAGGCACCTGTTACTATTATAGCAAACAATTCGGCTCATCTTGCGCGACAAACAGAATTGTAAAGCCGTGCCTCGCGGCAGCAAGTATCAGCAAGCAAAAAATAAAATCCTTCTGCGCAGTGTAATGACAGTGATTAGAGCACATGCTAGACAAAAATATATTTGAAAGGCTCGCGGAATAGCTTCCCATTAAAAAGACATCATTTCGACGCTTACAAAATACGCAGATGGAGACGATCAATAAAATAAGAACTAAGAAAATTAGATCCTTTAGTCCGCCTAATAAGACTTCAGGCGTACAACATGCACAATTCTGCACGCGCTCGGCGCCGCTACGATTTGGCCGCACCGTCGGTGATAACCTCATAGTAGAGTTGTTCAATGTCTCGAAGGACTTTGTATGTGCCGAAGTACCGAGGAAAGAGGTTTGCACCCAGTCCGCGACGACGTACCGGCGTCCAAATCAAAACTTGGTCTCCTGGTTTGTACCCTGCGTCGCGTCGTCGCAAGGTGTCAAATCGGACGTCGGGGGTTAACTGGTCTTTAATCGCTCCCGGGCCAGTCTTGAAGACTCTGGAGATAGGTGCAACGTAGAGGTTGATTGATTGATTGAATAAATCTTCAATTTCCACCGATTTAGGAGGCCCCCTACTCCCCGCTCCTGGCACGCAGTCCTGAAGAACCGGGGCTGGAACCTCAGCGACTAAGGACTGGCGATGACCAGCAAAAAGCCGCCCACCTGGCGGCTGAGACCGCGAATGACGTAGAGGTTGTCCTCGTCCGTGACGGGCGACAGCATTGCGTCGAGCGTCATCGTGAGCTCTCTGCATAAACAAGTTCGAACAGGTTCGACCGCGTTGTCTCACGAATGGCGGTATTATAGGCGAATATGACGTATGGTTGAATGGCGTCTAACACGCTATGCTCGGCGTCCACGTTGTCACCCGTTAACAATTATGACTTATTAAGCATACGCCACTAATCGTGCGCACATTTCCAAATACCCTTAAAGTAGGGGGGCGGGGGTAGCTATTCTGATCGCAAAGGAGATGCCCTTGACTTGCGAGGCAAACGTAGTCGGAATTTAACTACCTTGTAGTGACAGAAAGGGGTGGCCATTTGGTGTCCAGCTTTCGCCGGTATAAGCTAGACTAATGGTCAGGGTGAGAAGTAACAAACAAAAACAAAATTATACACAGCAAGAGACGATACAGAGAAATTCAAACACTTAGACCAGAGGTTCACAGAAAGCGAATGTTAAGCATGCAACAAAGAGGATCTCAATAAGCACAGAGGCTTTACAGCCTTTAACAATACAGGAGAGAGTCAAATAAACAACACCAAATTGTTCACCGGGCATAGTCTCCGACCGACGCCTGGACCGAATAATATCTGCGAATTTCATGCGGCGCGGCGGAACGCAGACGCACCGTCGCCATGCCGTACCAAGTGAGAAAATGCACGAGCTGGTCCGCTTCAACAACGTACGTTTCACATTAAGTGACATTTCAAGAGCAACGCATCAGTTAGCCACTGTCTAAATTGGCGCCCGACAGCGCTTGTATACTGCCTCCCAGTAGGTCCGACGCCGCAGCAGCAGCCTACTGCAGACGCGTCTCTCTAAAGCAAGGGTTGCGCGAGTGCTATTTATTGAAACGTCAAAACGATTAGTTGCTGAACTCTGATTAACCCTAGTTGAACTCAAGGTCACACGTGGCCCTTCCCGGGACGACGAGACTGGCCGAAACCTGGCGCAGTATTGCTATTGCCATAAATAGATCCCGTTTCAGCTGTATCATCAGAGTAGGCAACATCACAAAGCTTAGAGCACCTCATGGTGCAACCTTACCAAAGCAGTGCCGCCCGCTAGCGCGGCGGACGGCAGTGCTATAGCCGTGCACTGCTCCCTAGTCGCCGCTAGGCCTATTTGTTTCGCATGGATGGTACATGAAACAGCGCTATGAAATTCCTTCGTGCTATAGTCAATGGTCTACTCATACAACTGCCTAAATCTCAATCCAGTTCTCTAATAATAAAGTAAAATATAATTAATTTTGGCTGCACTTTATAGCGGAGGTGGCATGCAAGCGGACCGGAGCAGCCATGCAGCAACGGCGGCAGCTGGCTGTGAGCACAAACTTGCTTGCATCGCAGCTGTCATTTGTATACCAGCTACGTCGTACGGCTCAGCGATGCTCAAGAAGGATTCAGTATTGACATTCAGCCTATTATTTACGGGAACAAAAACAATTAACACACTTTTCTTTCGCGCACGACTCGGAGCTGCAGCCGGCGCGGAGCGGAAGCAAGTGCTGCCATCGCACGGTGGTCGCGAGCAGGAGTGGCCATTCACCCTGCCGCCGGCGAAAATATCTGGCCCGGCTTGATCGGTGGCGAACGGCCGCCAGGCGGCAGTTGGTAGGGTTTGCCGCGGGAAAATCGCTCCATACGGGTCGGCCTTAAGACGAGCGCCGCTGCCTCGCAGATCTGTAGGCTTGCGAGCAGCGGGTGAATCTCTGGAGCCGAGCAATAGCACTTGCGAACTCGTCGGAATACTAGTTGAAACATTGGCTGACTCACACAAGCGACGCAACCTCAGTAATTAGGAGCGGCGCGTGTCTGTTACGACGCTCCAAGGCTGGCGCGCGCACACACACTTAACTTAGCCCGTTTAAGCGTTCCCTCTACCTCCAGCCGAGGTGCGCGTCGTTATTGGTTAGGCGTGGCCGAAACTTAGGAAGGTAACCATTATCTTCGGGCCGGGTAAATCACCGTATGTCACCGTCGCCGCTGAGTGATGAGAAGGAGGGTGAAGCCGATGCATACAAGGCCACGCGCTGTTCTCGTGCGAGGAAGGCCGTTTCCGGAATGTGGTCGAACGTTCAACGCAGACACCACGCGGGCTTCCTCCGCACCGTGTTGGCTTAACGAAAATTGGGCCGCGATTTCGTGATAGACGTAGATGCAATATTGTCTGCGGACGCTTTCAAGAGGCGCTCTGTACGTTCATAGCACTGGGGACGGTACACGGTTGTACGTTGGTGGCTTGTATGACTAGTTCAAGATGACTTGCGTCAACGTCTCCGCAAATGCTCTTCCCCTGATCGCGATGACCACTTCGCAAGCGCCGGGTCACTGGAGAGTGCAATCGACGAAGATCTTCGCCCCTTATGCTGCGGTACCATAAGACATGGCTTTTGCTTCTAAGTATCAGATGATGTGATCGGTTTCCGCGATGATCCATTACCCTTTTATGAAGTTAATAAGGGGCCAAGGAGATCCATTGCTTTTTTTGAGAGGACATAGTAACGGCGATATTGGGTTCTGTAGCCGAGCTGTTTTGACAGGGGGTGTATTCCTTCGCTGGCGCTCACGGTACCTTATTACGTAATAGCCAGCCAGGTGAGGTAATAGCGGCCAGAAATAATTCCCTTCGGTCCGTTGCAATGTGCCCGACATTCCGCGACACCCTGCTATCGGCACATAAGGGAAAACCCGCTAAGTAGGTATGTAGTCCCTATCGATAAAAAAGTGTCTTCGCCAGCACGTCATCGTAGTCTACCGCGATTTGAAGGTTATCGCGCGAGTGTCGACAGAAAGCATAAACAGCGCTATGCCCCAGTATCTTCTGTCATGGTGAGAGAGGTGCCAGGGCAGCTTCCCTGCCTCTCTTCGCTGTTCCTTAGGCAGCCGCCACTCCCTTCAGAGCGAGTACCTTTTTAATTTGTTTGCTTTAAGCTTTAGTGACAAAGTAGCGGTCGTATTGCGCGTGACGTATTCCCGGCAATTATTGTTATTGTCCTCGAAGATAAAAGGTAACAAAGTTAAAACTTTATCGCAAGGTTTGCAATGCTTAGGATAGAAAAAAAGGGTAGTGCGTTCTTTGGGGCGGTCATAGTTTTAGCATTGAACAGGGAGAGAGGGACAAAAGAATGCGAAATCGTGATTTTCCCTGTTGGAAACCGACCGCTAGGTGCCTAGAGCGCTAGGCTCTTGACGCTCGTGCGTTAACCTCGAAATCGCGCAGCACTGTACAACGCGAAGAACGACCAATGACGCCTGAACAAAGGAGAGCAAGCGGCTTCTACTTCTATGTAATACGCTAGGTCTTTATTTCCAAGGTACGAGATCTACTACTCTTCAAAGCTTGTTCAGTCGTTCCAGGCGTTAAATTGTGACCCACGTAGAAAACTTCCAGCCAGTTTTCGCATCGTCATGCGGTCGTGCTTGGAAGGGGGGGGGGGGGGAGGGGGGAGGGGGAAGGGGCTCACAGTGCTGGATGAAAGCCAGGAAGCAGCATCTGTTCGGCACATGCCATCTGCGCAGTTTCGTGAAGCTAAGCCCCTTCATGTCACGTTTGGTGTCAATGCCGAAAGCAGCAGATGACAAAGTATGTCAATCTTAAATGAACTTTTTATTGGAGTTCGAAAAGTCGAAAAACGGCGGTAGCAGCAGTGGTGCTCAACGGCCGTCAAACTATGAAGTCTCGCTGCCCTCCTGAGCGCTCAATTTGAAATCAGTGACGAATCATCTAGATGAAGCCGCAAAGCTAAGCAGAATAGTCCGGAACATTTTGGAACCACAGTTAAGGGAGTAGTCAATCGAGATACTTCTCGACGAATCTTGCAGGACAACGAAAATGACAATGCCCTGTCTCCGCCATACCAAAGATGAAAACGAAGAGCGCAAGGTCATTTTCTTTTTTAAAATCATGGTGGCGAGGCCGCATGCCGGCGGCGTTTGGACACAAAATAGGTTCCAATTGTTCGCAGCAATATAGCAGTGCACCATCGACAATCTAAGTTCGGGTAAATCATATGCCTGTACCTAAGATGTCCTACCAATGTAATCATAGCAGTTTAATGTCATTATTGTCATCAATGCAGCAGAATGCTGTAATTTTGTTTTAGGTTACCAGTTATTTGTTTTTGTTGAAACGAAACAAAATTTCTTCGAATTTCAGTATCCAGCAACATCACAGTCCGAGGTTTAGAACAATATAAAGGACACTATTATTGGTCTGTGCACACCTTGCATCATTCTTATTATGAATTGAAACGCAACATTTTTTGAATTTTGCCTACCGAAATCTCAGATCATGTGTGTAGCATAGCCGATAATTGTGAGACCGAGTGATGTTTTTTTTTCAAGAACGACAGTTTACATTTTGGTCGCGCATATTGGACTGTGCCATATTGGACTGTGAGAGCGCTACATTCTCTAAGCCAAACGTTTGAATGCAATGCGGGCTACGGCACCTCCGCGGTTGTCATGCGGCAGGGTCACATCCATGTAAAATATCACTGTGTATACCGGCAATGCTGTAAGGAAAGATTAATGGTGTTGTAATTACTACATTTCAGGTCAGGTTTTGCTGGTCCTGGAATGCAACCCCATATATACTGTGAACAAACGGTATGACAGTACTTTTTTATAGAACAGAAAATGTATGTATTCAATTTTACAATGCCGACAAGAGATGCACCTTTAGATTTTCTTCAGATGTGGTTGCTTTGCTGACATATATTTCAAAAAATATTTTGTTAAGCTGTCAAAATAGTACAACAAATTTAGCTGTTGCTTTGTAGTTGCACTTAAGAAATTTCTGTAAAAACGTTTTGAATATGTCGCAGTAGATCATGCTTTTTAGGCGGTTATGATGTTTTACACATTCCATAATTGCTAATATCGTTCCAGCTGCGTGGGTGATATGGAAATGGGGATGTAGTTGCTTCGGTACACAGTTTTGGGCAATATGAAAAGCCTACGCTCAGATAGTCTAAATTACCGAGAATATTGCACGTATCCCTATATTCGCATTTGCCAATAAAACTCTGAGCGAGGTATTATCAATTTCCTTCTGCCAATAACAATGTGTTTTTAAAATTGTTTTCGAATCATGTCCTTCGTCTTGTTAGGTTCTTTTCTGAAGAGCCTGCCCCTCTTTTTAAGTGCTGAGATTGAAAGCACATATCACTGTAATTGTCAGACCTCCTAAACGACAGTAGACGTGGTCTCAACACCAGGACAAGGCCTCCAATCCGGCAGGGTTTTATGCATGATCAATGCACTAAAGAAGAAAGCATACGTTTCTTCAATAATAAGAGACTGCATGTCTGCAGGTCCAGTAAACAAAAAGTGCCAAACGCTGCATCATAGTGAGCATTACTCGCAACTTTCTTTACATCACAAGTCACCAAACGGCTCCTGCTCGCCGCCACATGACTTTGCACCGTCGCCTTCGTGGGCGCAGTGCATAAACTTCATTCCACAAACACACACACACACACACACGCACACACACACACACACACACATGCACACGCACACGCACACGCACGCACATACACAGATATACATGAATTGATTACTTTCTTCGTCAAGAGAGTATTGCCGTCATCTTGGCTGGAAATGCGAATATTAGGGAACAATTTATTAGCGCAAGCAAATTATGGTTTAATTGCAATTGCTACCCAAAGTTTCAGTATCTCCCAAAGTAAGGGCACCTACTTCCATCTGTATTGGATAGAGAGTATTTGTCGGACGAGTGTCTAGGGCGTTCCTCAACAGAGCCCGAAGACGACGGCAGCGTCTTAATGAAGGCTCAATATACGCGCGCACATCTCCTGAGGATTATTAATATAAACAGCGCGAACACGAAAACAAGGGACAAGAAACAAGAAAGCCACAGTACATGCGCTGACTCACAACTAAGCCTAAGCCGTTTACTCCAAGGCCCAGAAAAACAAACATGAAGAAAACGAAACAGTCACGTGAAAAAACGCCTGGGTTCACCTGCTGCATAAAAATTACTTTAAAAAATCACTTAAGAAAGACACCTCTTTGCTTGAAAGAGCCAGAGACGTCTTGCTGACACACTTACTGTCCGTTGAAATAAAATACGCTTCCACTATCTCTCTCGTTATCTTCTCTTTGTGGCGATATAAAATCTTAACACTGTCAAACTTAGGAGTGCACTTCTTCTTCTCCTTCTTCATTATTTCACATGACTGGCAATGGGATACCAGAAACGTTTTGTCCTTTCCACTTTCCAAGTTGTTGCAGTGTTCCTGTAGTCTCTTGTTTATACACCGTCCGGTTTGTCCTATATAACTGGTGTATAAATAAGAGACTACAGGAACACTGTAACAACTTGGAAATTGGAAAGGACAAAACGTTTCTGGTATCCCATTGCCAGTCATGTGAAATAATGAAGAAGGAGAAGAAGAAGTGCACTACTAAGTTTGACAGTGTTAAGATTTTATATCGCCACAAAGAGAAGATAACGAGAGAGATAGTGGAAGCGTATTTTATTTCAACGGACAGTAAGTGTGTCAGCAAGACGTCTCTGGCTCTTTCAAGAAAAGAGGTGTCTTTTTTAAGCAATTTTTTAAAGTAATTTTTATGCAGCAGGTGAACCCAGGGGTTTTTTCACGTGACTGTTTCGTTTTCTTCATGTTTGTTTTTCTGGGCCTTGGAGTAAACGGCTTAGGCTTAGTTGTGAGTCAGCGCATGTACTGTGGCTTTCTTGTTTCTTGTCCCTTGTTTTCGTGTTCGCGCTGTTTATATTGATAATGAATAAGTACCAACTCGCCCAACAAAATATCTTGGTATCTCCTGAGAAATGTAAGTGCATGGTGAAAAATGTGTAGCCGCAAATACAAACCATTTCATAAAGCAACTTCCGTGTATCGTTTTAGAATGTGTTATACCGAGAAGCAAAAAACGATGCCACGCAAAGTGCAGTTCAGGAAGGCTAATGTGAAGGCTCACAACTCTGGTTCATAATGAATGAAAGTCAGCGCTGCGAAAAAAAATGAATTAAAGTAAAAATAGCGCAAGGCGCTAGCATATTTATTCAAAAATATGTCAGGAATGTTTTGTTTTTGACATCTTTGAAATGGCTTTCATTGAATAACATTTTAAATACATCCAGAATAAGTTTAGCTAAAAACAGTGTTGTCTTAGTTATTTCGCCAGCTACTGTGACCAGAGAGTCGTGTTCACTTGTATGTTTGGCTTGATATTCTTGCTTATTATCAGGATTTCTCGTCAAGAGTGCTTTTTGATAGCGTCGTTCAGGTAGGGTTTCTAGATACATCCCATTTGTGACGCTGTTATTATTGAAGATGGTAATTCTAAACATTTCACCTAAACCGACGCTCTGACAAAATATTATTCTAATGGTTCACTACTTCAAAAGAGTGGAAATTTGGGCTGGTTGGTGCATGAGCTGAGGGTGAAACAGCGCTAACAGAGACGGAGCAGAGAGGGGGACACGATACTGTCGTGTCTTTGTACAGGCAACATCGTGTCCCCCTCTCTGCTGCGTCTCTTTTAGCGCTGTTGTTAGCCTCGGCTGACTACTTTGCTGCATCAAGAAAATTAGTTTCCCTTTAGGCACTGGTATTGAAGTAGTATAACAAAATAATTTTAACACACAGAAAGTAGAACTTCTTTATATACGCGTATGCTGCTAAGATTGAAAACAAGGACGAAATCTCGTTTTCGTAATATTCCAAATTTTACATCAGGACTGCGTCTTCACTGTTTTCATTCTGAATTAGTGCTATCCACTCCGGAATGGACGCCAATGCAAGCCTGGTTGCATCTGCTCGCCTAAAATGAATAATCCTCGTATTGGAATGTGTACCAACAAAAGACACACACCGCCTCTCGGCTACAATCCGCCAGGATATACACCTCCCGTGCCGCCAAGACCAGCCGCCATTGGTGGATAAATTCTGTGCAAAAGTGCTCAGACTGAAATGAAGTTTGTGTAAAATATAATAAAAGGTGACTTCTTTTTAGTTGTGTTACCTTGCACTTACTTGCCTAGGTTTTTTGTACCCTTGGCGAAAATTTCAGCAGCAGGGTTTTGTGGATCATTTCGTCTGTGCCCTGTATATTGAGCTAATATGTTTGCTTCCATCACATGCTCTTTTGTGAAAAAATGTTGTTTCGCAAAACAAACCAGACGTCGAACTGTATATCAGTTATCAGCGGCAGCGAACATAAATGTAGGAAGTGGTCCTTTTGCGTTAGAAAGGGTATTCTAGCGAGACAAAAAATAACGACGTTTAAGGCTTTGCGTTTTCTCGGCATACGCTTTGGCGACGAAGCTGTGGCGGAATATTTAGCGAAGCGAAAGGCTTTCTGGTAATAAATTGTTTTGTTTTGCTGGCCTAATGGCTTTTATGGTAGTATTGCTGTCAGACTGTAGAAGAGCTTGTGCTTGCACATATTTTCTGTACACCAGAATAAGCTGACGGCGTGAAACCTTGCATACAATTTGTATCCTGTACCATTGTATAAGTGTGACGATGTTCGCACCATCGTCGCAGTTCATGGGATTGCTACATGGCACACCGTAAAGCGAGGAAGCCGTGAGAATGACGAAAGAGCAATTGTGAATGATATTGCTGGGAAGCAAAAAGGACGACGAGTACCGGCACGCTCTGAAGTTATCAATAGGCAGAAGCAGCAAAGTCTTCATAGTCAATATGGGCGCGTTTCAGGTGACCAATACGGGCAGCATCATCCCAGATATTGTGGGTGTTCTCCCTCTTCCTTTGTTTCTAATTTTTTTATTTAATTTGTCGCATGAGTTTATTGCTTTGCACTTGTCTCGTTCACTGTGCTCTTGTTTATTATAATTGCTGTAAGCCTTTTTTTACATTCTCAAACAGGAGTGAGTAAAAAATAGCAATTTTACAGAAAACATGCAATACATCCCAGAGAAAAACGGAATAAGAAGGAACATTGAGCAGTGATCAGAGAACGTTGAACAACAAGGAATATAAATAATTTCGCTAAAGCATTATGATGCATGCCCATGAAACACACTCCGGGAATAGTTGCTTTAGTGCCACCAGCATAAATGCGTCTACTCACAATGTTGTAGATTGCTGGATAAAAATATTTCCACTTTAGTATTAAATTCATCTGCACACGTGAGGGGTCTAATGTCACACGATAGCTTATTCCATAATTCTATGATGGACGAAATGAAAGAATAAGGGACTAACTTTTGTATCAGCCAGTAGGCTGGGACCATATTTGTCAATGTGAAAGTTGGTCTTTAAGTTCTTTCATATATGCTAGAGAAATATAAAGGAAAATTCGATTACTTCGTGCTGCTAGTGCAAAATGGCGACACATGTGGTCCAGAAACTTTTGTCCCCAATAGTACATTCGATTTCTACTTGCTTGTGATGATAATCCCTAAATATTGAACTGCGTCGATTCTGTTACTCGTACTCTCATTAGATCATAAGCGAACTTTAGGAGCATCTATTTTTGAGTTATGCTCATCAAAGTGAGTTTTTATGCTTATTTACATTCCTCATTTTGGCACCTCCTGGAAATATTGGTCAGCGCAGAATTGAGAGGTATCTGGTTGTTAATTGTTTTCACTGTAGTGTAGATATTGCAGTCATCTGCAAACATTCTTATCCTCACATTAAGTTCGACATGAAAGCTAACTTCATTAACAAATATTAAAAAAAAGATGGACCCAGCACTGACCACTGTCGAATTTCGCAGCAGACATTAATTGTTCAGATTCACATTCACTTTTTTCAACATATTTCAATCGGTTTGAAAGATACGCTGCTATTCAGTCTATTACGCTAGTGTCAATAGCTGTAGCCTTCAGCCTGTAAATTGATTTCGGATAGGGCACTTTGTGAAACGCCATGGAAAAATATGAATGCTGCACCAGCCTGAAGTTTGGAGTAAATTACTCTAGCACAGTCGTGTGTTATTTCGAGAAGTTGGGCTACCGTAGAAAGAGCTTTGCTAAATACATGTGTTTGGACTGCAGTAGATTGTTGTCCTCTAAGTAAGTGTAACAGCCTTGCAGATTATGTTCTCTATTATTGTAGAAATGAAACTGGTGAGTGAAATCGGCCTGTAATTGTTTGCAGCAAGTTTCTTTCCACCTTTGTGAATCGGAAGGGCTTTTGCACCGAGCCCATTGGTTGGCATTGTGGCCATTTGGTGTGACGTTGTAAAAATTGTGCAAAAAAAAAAAAGGGCTTAACTGTTCGACGTAGCGACAGAGGAAAGCATTTGAAATGTCGTCAGGACCTGGCGATTTTTTTTATATCGAGTTGTAGAAATCAGTTCATTACCCCAATGTAGGGTTAATACTACTCGAGGCAACCATAATGCAGGATCACTCACATGCTCACGTTCTCTGAGTGCTGGTATGCATGTAAAAATGGATTGAATGTATGTGTTAAACGTGTTGGCAACCGTGCGCGCTTCGTCGATTACAGCTCCAATGGTCTTAAACTGTGTCACGTTGTTTTCAGACCAAGATGTTTGCGTAAAAGTTACAAAAGTCGTTCAAGAGAGAAGTTTTTTTCATTTCGGATAGCAGTTCTTAGCTGCTCAAAAAAAAAAAAAACTAACGAATGTTTCAAGATTACGTTTTTTTTTTATTGCATCATTTGTAGCTTCCTTTCATGTGAACCACACCTCATATAACTAATGGGTTTGTTCTTTTTGCACGCTTTGTTCTGGTGGGAACTAAATTTATTTCTCAGTGCGCTATTATGCCTCTTAGTTTTTCTATATATTGTTTACTGTTCCGTGCGTTTCAATAGAGACGTTTTTCAAATAGTTTTCAAGGTAGCCAATAATACTAACATCATCAGGTTTATTATAATCTTTAACACCTAGACGCGATTCGGCAGCCGCGCCTCTAAAAGCTGTTATCAGCCGCCTCTTCTGATCCGATATGCCTTCTTTTGGTTTGACATCGACTCTTAAGGTGTTGTAAATAAAACCAAGGTCCAATATTAAAGGTGTCTGAACGCGCGCAAGATCTGAGCTGTTATAACGAAAATGTAAACGCCATGTTGAAGGGCAGCTAAGAACTACTAACATGTCGACTACCGACTGTAAACGTACTCCAACCAATTGTAGGCAAGTTAGAATGACGAGTAAGAATTAGCTTGGTATGACCTTTCAACCTACCGCAAATAAATCATGCATTTTTGTCATGTAGTCGTCAGTTCTATCTGGCTTCCTATAAATACCGCCGATCAGGTGATTCACTGGCAAATAAGGTGCACTACACACTTTCATTTTACACAATGCCCTGCTCTTTGTGAAAAGATATACCGTGTCTTACGCCGATAGCAACGCCGCCCCATGACTATCGCGGTCAGAGCGAAGGAGAAAGTAACAGGATCGAATTATTTTTGAGCCACGAATGCTGTCGTGTAGCCCTGTTTCGATTATGACGACTACTTCAGGCTAGTGAATTAGAATAATATCTTATAGCTTTCCTGCTTTATTAACAACACTACTTGCGTTAAATCATGCACACAAAATGGATTCACAGTGCCTTTCTGTGCCGATTTGCTGGCTGTCAATTTCTCGGCGTCGTCGCGACCTACGCCCTCTAAAAGCAGCCTGAGTTTTTGGACATCATCCCATACATACAGCTGATTGTTTATTTTTAGTTTATAAAAAATGAGTGTGGGCTTAACACCCTCGCCTCATTCTGTTTTACAGGACTGCCAAAGTAAACTGCGTATGTTACGCACTGATGCCGAGAAGTCTTCAGATATACATATGCAGCTGTTCTTATGCTACTTGCCGTAGCGAAGGATGGTCTTTTTTCTTCGGCGAAGTCGTAAAACCTTATGATTGCAGGTCTTGCATTCTTTTCTTTTTTGTCTACCTAAATGGTGGATACCCTCGACTGATCTGATTTTGGCACCAAGTTTGTCTTTGCACACACGTAACTACCGCGTATGCTAGATCTTTACTATTTTTCTTCCAAACGTAAACATTATTGTTATTCCTGCGACTTCTATTTTCAATATCATCCAGTGTTTTCCTCAGCCTGCCCACGTCTTTTCTCATTTCAGCAACCTTTAGTTCACATCTTTCTATATTTTTCATGGTGTTGTTTGAAAGGTATAAGTGTAGCTTTTGTCTCCGCCAGTCTGGATTGAATATCTTGCAATACTTCTTCCAGAGTTCGCTCATCATCATCATCATCATCCTGACTATACCCACAACAGGGCGAAGACTTCTCCCATATTTCTCCACTTAACCCGGTTCTGTGCTAGCTGCACCCCTGCGAACTTCTTAACCTCATCCGCCCAACTAACTTTCTGCCGCCCCCTGCTACGCTTTGCTTCCCTTGGAATCCAGTTTGTTACCCTAAGCGACCATCGGTTATCCTCTCTTCGCACTACATGTCCTGCCTATGTCCATTTCTTCTTCCTAATTTCCGCTAGAATGTCGGTAACTTGAGTTATTTCTCTGACCCACTCTGCACGCTTCCTATATCTTAATGTTACCCCTACCACTTTTCGTTCCATAGCCCTCTGGGTTGTCCTCAACTTAAGCATAACCCTTTTGATTAGGCTCCACGTTTCAGCGCCATAGGTGAGTACAGGTAAAATGCAATTGTTGTATACTTTCTTCTTGAGCGATACCGGTAAGCTGCTAGTCATGATCTGCGAGTGCTTGCCAATTGCGCTCCATCCCAATCTTATTCGTCTTATTTCTTTTTCATGGTCCGGATCTGCGGTTACTACCTGTCCTAAGTAGACATATTCGCCTACTACTTCCAGTACTTTGTAAACGGGAAGTAGTAGGCGAATATGCTACCTAATGTAAACGGTTGTTCCTTCTCGAGGCTGTTGAACATTATCTTAGTCTTCTGCATATTGATTTTAAGCCTACCATGCTACGTTTCCTCTCTAGGTCATCAACCATTATTTGCAGTTCATCCACCGAGTCGCTTAGCAAGGCAATGTCATCAGCAAATCGCAGATTACTGAGGTATTCTCCTTCGACTCTTATACTTAACTGCTCCCATTCCAAGTCTCTGAATACTTCCTCTAAGCAAGCTGTGAATAGTACCGGGGAGATTGTGGCTCCTTGCCCAACTCCTTTCTTTATTGAATTTTGTTACTTTATGCAGAACTATGGTTGCTGTGCAGCCACTATATATATATATATGTTCCAACACTTTCACGTACGGCTCGTCTACCCCCTGATTTCGCAATGCCTGTATCACCGTCGAGGTTTTGACTGAGTCAAATGCTTTTTCGTAATCAATGAATGCTTTGTATAAGGGCTGGTTATATTCTGAGCATTTTTCTATCACCTGGTTGATAGTATGGATATGATCGATAGCAGAGTACCGTTTCCGAAAACCTGCTTGTTCTTTTGCTTGATTGTAGTCTAAGGTTGTCCTGATTCTATTAGCGATTACCTTAGTAAATACTTTTTACATAACAGACATTAAGCTGATTGGTCTGTAATTTTTAAGGTCCTTAGAGTCCCCTTTCTTATGAATGAGGATAATGTTTGCATTCTCTCATGGTTCCGGTA
>JAJIZL010030737.1:130107-158250 GCA_023969395.1 Amblyomma maculatum
TTTTAGAGAAAGGAAAACGTGAAAGAAAGATTCGAATTATTTGGACCCCCGCGCACGAGTCCGTCCCCGGCAACGAGGCGGCGCACGAGCTAGCCCGAGCTCTCTACTTCCGGGCAGCCGTAGAGCCACCTGATTGCGAGGGGATGGGCGAGAGGCTGCAAACATATAAGGAAATTTTAGAACACTACAGACTTAGCAGAAGGTCCCTGCCGCCACCGGACCGAACGCTAACTAACAAGGAGGCCGTCGCTTGGCGGCGCCTGCAAGCTGGGAATTTCCCAAGTCCCGTCTGGCTTTTCCACACGCAAGTGGAGGAAACCTGCGGAGAAAGGCGTACTCTAGATCACATAATCTAGCAATGCCTTGATTCCCCTGGCGCCAAGAAAAACATAAATAGTAGAGAAGCCTGGGAACTGCTACTGCGGAGCGAGTCCCCCGCCAACCAGCAGCAAGCTGTCCGCCTGGTGGCTGAAGCCGTGAAGAAACACTGTCACTTCGCCTGTCTTTAGTCCCGGAGGCCCCGGCCTCCGTCCCATAGGCCTGCGTGCCGGGGGTGGGAAGTAGGGGGCCTCCTACATAGGTGGAAAAATAAAGTTCATAACAACAACAACGCCACCGTGGTCAGTTGTTCCGCAGCCGCTGGTGACTGAGGGCCGGGTTTTTATGGAACTAATCATGAGAGGTTGCGGCCAAATGCTGCACCAGGGTGGCCAACTCCTTTTCTGGTGAAGGAGTGCGTTGCGGAGGTGTTCACCGGCATCAGGTCACACCCCAAACCTGTTCATGCAATTCCATCGACACGCGGATTTTTTTTAATCCGGTGAAGAACAGCGCGGCATCGGGATTTGAACCCCGGTCTTCTTGCATGCGAGGCGGATTTTCTACCGCTACGCCACCGCTGCACCCAGAGTTCGCTAATAAGACTATTTCCGTGACGCCTTTCAATCTCATCGACTGTGCCTGGATTTTCCTCAATGTCGCCACTTAATAATAACAGCAAATGACGGGTAAATTGAAATGACTTGCAATGCAACATAGTTCATCGCCAGGGCATATAGTTCATCGCCCTCCTTTTTTGCCGAATCGGCTAACAGCAAATCGTTTCTGAATATAAGAGTTTAGGTATTATTTTCGCTACTAACCTATCTTGGTCAAGATATATTGATTTACTATGCAGTAAAGCAGTTAAAAAATTAGGTTTTCTGAGACGTAATTTACCTCAAGCTCCATGTGACGTAAAGTTATAGAAGTATAAATTGTAACACTTCGCATACTGGAATATGCATGCGTTATAAAGAATCCTCGTAAACTAACGGATATCTCTCAGATCGAAAGTGTAAAAAAAGCTGTTCGTTTCATTTGCAACCAGCATCTCCATGATTTTTCACCCACTTTCGCCCTTCCTTTATTGCAGATAATAACACTATCAAGTCGCCGGCAAGTAGAATCCTTAAAATCTATTTATTGCATCGTACATGGTCACTATCGGCTTTCTTCTACCATTTATATTAACTAGCGGACCGCACATTCACAAGGCACTATCATGAACTTAACCTCACTTTCTATTGCCAGATCCGATACGTTTAAGCACAGTTTTTTCCCTGTACTATCGAGGCATGGAACAGACCACCTGGTTCACATCGCTCCCTACCATTGCATTAATTTGTTGAAGCAACAAGCCACTGTTGATTGTTGTCTTCATGAATACAATTTAGTCATTAGTGCGTTTCTGCGTTTGTTTGATTGTTTGCTTAATTGCGTAGTCGATAATATACTGTATGCTTGCCTTACAGTTTGTTTATTTGTTTTTATTATTTTAAAGTATTTGCTCCCCCACCCAACTACTGTAAAGCTCCATATAGAGCTGCAATATGCACAAATAAATACACAAGTAAATAAAAATAGACTTAAGTCTTGGCTGCACCACTAAGCTTTAGCATCACTTTTGCAACACTTAGCAAAGAGACATTTTTTTTTAACGTGTACAAAAAGAAGAATGTGGTTGCTGATGGTGTGCGTCAAAGTACCACCAGGCCCACTTTCTGCGGTACTTTATACGCTTCCACTGACGTCACTGCCGTCGCAGCTCAGGCGATGTAATCTTCGCCGATGCTTTTTACATGGACGTTGCAGCCATCAGGGTTGAAAGCATGATACGGCGTCGATCCAGAGGATGTAGGATCGCCAGCGTCGCCGGTGCATCGTGCTGTATTATCGAAGAGGGGTCGAAAATTCGAGTGGTCCCTGCAGTCTGAGCAGCATCTGTACAAGACGATGAACGTACTTGCTCATGCATGGTGCCCTCCAAGGGGCCACCAAGAATTTAAAGGAGTCGCTGCTTCCGGTGGCTATTATTGGCTTCCTCTGACGTCGCTGCTGTCACTGGTTGAATAAAGGGGCGGTACAGGTTAGGCGACGTATTCTTCCCTGGTGCTCTTTCCATGGATGTTGCAGTCATCAGGGTAGAAATGATGATGAGGTGTCGCTCCTGCTATGGAAGATCGCCAGCATTGCCTGGTGCATGGTGCTGTATTACTGAAGATGGGTTGTAATTTTCATTAGTGCCTTCCAGTCCGTGCGGCATCTGTACAAGGAGTAGTTGCTCATGGTGTATTTCAAGGTGCCACCAAGCCCACTCTTAGGATTTTGCTAGTCGGAAGTTAGTACTTGTGGTGTTGTTCTGTCCTTTGTCCATTACCGTGTTTTCCTGCTTATATGTAGAGATATGCTCAGAACATATTACCTATAGATAGAGAGATCATGTATTAAGAGAAAGCTTTTATCTTAATCATAACTCACCAGTTGCGCAGCACTGCAACTTGAATAAGAGGATGAGACATGTATCGAAGCCCTCGAAGATATTTATAGTGGCTGCAGAGCACCTATATCTAAAAGCTTACCTGTAATAATGTGTTCGTTGTAGGAAACGCGGCTTTTTCTTTACTAGTCATAGCTTGTTCAGAGAATGTATAATAATTACCTGTATATGACACAGGCTACAAGAGTTGAATGATAATTGAGAACAGTGCAATTAGCTGCTGACCCTGCCGTCAACTCAAAATAGACACTGCTAAAATAACAGGAATATTCTTGCCTGCAAAGTGCATTAGTGAACATAAAATTTAGTTTTTAAAAGTCTACCTCATGCTTTAAATGCCTTAATAAGGAGCAGCACTATAGGATAGGTGGCAATCTACTGAAAGTTGGAAAGTATATGTCAACTATGCCTATTTTGAACTGCTAGTTTCGGGAGATCTGGATCACTAATGAGAAACTCAGCAATAATCCAATTCAGGTTAAGCGCTTCAGGACGTACTATGAGATAATAAATAGCAATTTAGGCGCTTAAAAGTTGGCGTGTAGTCAAAAAGAGTTACACTTAAATTTGGATGAATGCAGAGAGAAGTGGAAGAAAGAATTACAGTTGCAACATCAGGAGCCAACAAGTGTAAGTAGTAGGTAGAGAACAAATACACGAGCTAGAGATCTAGCCAAATAAAGAAGAAACGGCATGTACTCTGCTTGTATATCAAATGCATGATAAACCGGTAAGAGTTAATGTTGTAATATAAGGCTTTCCTTTGGAAGGTTAGGGTAGAAAGTTATGAAAGAGGATTGTGCGGGTTGATCAGATTAGGTGGTTTTGGGGAATACGTGACTGCAGCTTTATTAATACAGGGTTAGGGACGTGGGAGGGATTTACTCTCCAGTGCGTGTGTACCACAGGACTGGTGAATTACGAGCCTTGCTACCATTTGGTTTCACTTCCCTGTAGTGCAGATAATATTTCTCAGTACGGTCAGAGAACTAATTACCTTTATTATAAGGTATTTTTTCAATAGAATTGGTGGGTATTCGTAGGCATGAGTATTCTGAAGCTGATCCTTTCACATATGAAGGAAATACATCTTGACTATGAAAACTCGTACAATGTTGTTTTACTGGCGGTCATTAGAGGTGTACTTATACGAGGTATGCCATATTTCCAATTCATTCGTAAAACCTTTCACTGCTAATGGGATGCAATATACTGTGGAAGCCATACAGTGAAAACAGGAAAATGCCAGGAAGAAGAATGAGCAAATAGGAAATGAGGAGAAAGAGATAGAAGGCAGAATAGCCCGCACTTTGAAAAGACATAATGAGAAGAACCATTTGGAGAAATTATGAGCGGATAAAAAGTAAATACTAGAGAAAAGCGGAATAGAAGAGGAAGTCAGCGCTATATTAACAGGTGTGCTGAGAAGCCAGAAATATAGAGGAAACGAACAATCTTTGAAAAGAGATGTTGTTGAACAGAAAGGACAGGTGGTCAGAGATTCGCACTACGGAATTGCTCTTTTCTTCGTCGAAGCAATAGAAATAAACTTTTATGTATGTAAGAGCTGAATCTGTGATCAATTATTTGCAAACTATTCTTTCCTTAACCCCGTAATGTGAATCATCAATTTTTACTAATTTCTTACCCTAAAATAATTTATTCGATTGCAAATTTCATGATGCTGAACTCAATTTAGAATAATTTATTTCCGTTAAAAGGCACAACGCATGTCGTATTCTCCTCGCTATTAAACCGCCGCCCCTTGCATACAGGGTAAAAATTAGAAGGGTTGAACGCTGCTGAACCGAATATGATGCTAAAGCATTTGCTGCGGGTGACCAATCGTTCCTCTTCTTCTTTTTCTTCTGCTTCTTCTTATTATTCCTCATTTTCGTATTCTTCTTGTCGCGTTTTGTCCCTTGTCGGGCGCCGAGCGCGGCCGGGCAGCGGGCAGGAACTGAGACTGGCTCCGATCTCGGCACGATAACAACAACCCTTTATTTCACGCAAACAGCATCTTTATATAGTAAGCACACATGTGACCAGTGACGTCACGGACAGACAATGCTTCAGACGCGGCACAGGCGCTATCAGCACATCTCCCCTTTTCTCTGAAAAGATACACTGGCATTTGAAACAAACTTAGCACTGCCACCAACAAAGAATGAACACTTTTTAATGGATTCAACCAATGCTCAAAACAAAATAACAGTCAGTTATTGAACCCATTTCGGTCTGGCGGTCGGACATGACGGCCAAATCGTGTTCTATATCCAGGAGGGCTAGTTTGTGGCAAGGGGGTATTAGATGGATCGGCAGGTGCCTTCGGTTTAGATGGATTATTTTCCTGTTCCGTTTCTACCTGACTATCATATGCTTGCGGAAACTCATAGCTACCTCCTTCTTTCTCGCAGTCATTCCGCTGGGAAACAAAGCGAACCAGGAATTTCCTGTTTCTCTCTAGAACTACACCCGTAGAAGTTCTAACTACATACGACCTCGGACGTTGTGCAGGACGTAAGACTCCCGCTTTCAGCAGTCTGTCACCCATACTTCCGCTCTTGGTTTGAGGACTGGCAGCGAAGGAGCTCTATGACGACTATTGAAGTACCTACGCTGCCGCTGTCGGATGGTTACATCGCGATCTCTGAACTTTTTTCAGGCTCACCTTCTGGGGCAGAAGGCTCTTGGGAGGGACAGGGACTGTTGTGCGTAGCCGTCTGCCCATCAGAAGCTCTGCAGGGCTTTTTCCCAGTGGCCCTGGGGTGTCCCTGTACGCTAGCTGCGAAAGATAGGGGTCCTTAGCTTTTATAATTAATCGTTTAATTGTTTGGAACCTCCTTTCTACTTCCCCATTTGCCTGAGAGTATCTGGTGCTCGTCGTCACAGTGCGGAAGCCATAGTCGCGAGCAAACGACTGGAATTCCTGAGATACAAATTGTGTTCCATTATTCGAGATGACAACCTCTGGTATGCCTTGTCTAGAGAAACTTTTGAGGTGCATAATGACAGTGACACTTTTTGTCGAAGATTACAAGGCTACCTCTAGGTATCTAGAAAAATAATCTACTACCACCAAATACCATTTTCCCTCAATATGGCAGAGAACAACACCTAGCTTTTGCCAAGGACGCTGTGGAGTGGTTGTCGGGATCATTGGTTGTGACTTTTGTTGCCTGTGTTCCGCGCACACTGGGAAATCAGTCACCAAAGCTTTCAGCTGGCAACTCAACTCAGGCCACCATACGGACTCTTTGGTTCGAGCTCTGCATTTCTCGGTTCCTTGGTGACTCTCGTGCAAGCACGTCAAGATCTCTGCGCGTGATTTTTGTGGAATCACCAGCCGCATACGTTTGAGTAGCACGCCTTCACCAACTGTCAGCGTTGCTCTTTCCTGCCAGTATGGACGCAAGACCATCGACAGCGATGAGAACTTAGGCAAGTCTTCCAGGCTGAATTTTACGAGAGCTTGACAAACTTCATCGGCTGCTTGTTCAGCTTTGACTCGTTCAAAAAGGCTTGCTTCGACGGCGTTTGTCAAACAGCCCGAAACGAACTTGGCGACTTCGCCAATACTCAGAGCATGAGCGTCAATTTGGTTTTCATGAATCAGGGCTCTAGACAATATCTCTGCAGTAACGAGGCTCTTACACGGGACATGCACAACCGTAAAGCTGAACCGCATAAGCCTCATGCGAAAGCGTTGAATACGAGGAGGCAAAACATCTAAAGTTAATTTTCCCACCAACGTTACAAGTGGTTTGTGGTCGGTTTCAAACAAAGTTTCAAGACCTTCGATGTATCCTTCGAATCGTTCTGCCGCCCAAGTCATTGCCAACGCGTCCTTCTCAATCTGAGAGTATCTGGTTTCGGCAGGCATCAACGAGCGTGACGCAAATGCAACAGGTCTTTTTTCATTGTTTGGTTGAACTTGTATCAATACGGCCCCCAAACCTAATGATGACGCATCAGCGGAAAGAAGCGTAGGGTAATTCACATCATAGTTAGCCATGACGCGTTTCGAAGAGATAACGTCTTTGACGTACGACAGCGCTTGCTCTTGGGCTGGTGCCAAAGTCCATTCGGAACCCTTCAAAAGCAATTGACGTAAAGGCGCAGTTTTCGAAGCCAAATCTGGTATGAATCTTGCCAGATGATTAGCCATACCGAGCAGCCGTCGAACGCCAGACACGTTAGCTGGTGTCGCCAGTTCTTTGATAGCACGAACATTTTCAGGATCCGGCTTCATGCCATCTGTACTAAGCGCACAGCAAAGACATTTTATCTCAGTTACCCCAAAGGAACCCTTTTGTTTGTTCAGCGTAACATCGGCACTGGCGAAACGATCTAAAGTTAGACTCAGGCGCTTGTCATGTTGAGCCTTGTCGTGGCCAAAAATGAGCACATCATCCATCAGGTTTATCACGCCTGGGATTCCTTCAAGTATCTGCAACATTTTCTTCTGAAAGATCTCGGGTGCCGACGTTATTCCAAACGGCAGTCTTTGAAAACAGTATCGCCCAACTGGCGTTATGAACGTAGTTAACGACTGGCATTCGGGCGACAACTTATTCTGAAAGAAGCCAAAGTTGGTGTCCAACTTCGAAAACACAGAGGCACCACCTAAAAGACCAAGGCTATCATCCACAGTCGTCATGACATAGCGTTCGCGAAGTACACTTTTGTTTATTTGAGTCAAGTCAACGCAAATACAAACCGCTGCAGATGGTTTGAGTACTGGCACAATTTCTGCACACCATTCTGTTGGTTCTTCTACTTTGTGGATCCCGCCATCTCGCTCCGAACGCTCGAGCTCTTGCTTAACTCGGTCACGCAAGGGTAAGGCTATGGGCGCGTAACATGAATTGCAAAAGGTGTCGAGTTCGGCTTTAGTATAAGTTTGTATTCTCCTTTTATCGCTCCTAGACCACTGAAAAGATGCGCGTAGGAAGTTTCGACGGCTGTTGGGCTACTGACCGAGTCCGCAAATTCAATAACTTCCAGGGCCTCAAGCGCTGGGAGACCCAAAAGTACGGAGCCTAATGGTGAGACCACGTACACGATTTGCTGTACAGTGTTATGTTTCCACTGGATAGTGGCATGAAACTTTCCCAAAACATTCAGTGGCTCATTTAACGGGCCTGTTAGGATTAGGTCACACTTTTCTAGCCTGGTAGGTAAACTGGGAAACGTGGGGGCACAACAGAAACTTCGGCACAGGAATCAACTTTAGCAACCGCCGGAGTACCGGTAATGACGACCTGTACATACCGAGAATTAGAGTACTCCCCGCTCACTGCACCAACGAAGTACACCCCCTTGTCCATATGGAGAGAAGAAAGTTGTACCTTCTTTCCATCACGTGCAGCCTTTTTTCGACGTACTGCTGCGAAGTGTCCGGGACAACCGCAGTAGTTGAATTTTTCTGTTTTTGGTGGGCACGAGGCTCTGGGGTGCGCTCCTTGACTGCAGTTGGGGCATTACCCGGGGGTGCCTGGTCGGTAGGACTGGACTCTGGGTCGCGGACCTTGTATTCCAGATGAACAGTTTTTTGACGAGCTGTCTGAGTGCTGTCCTGAACAATACTTTCTGAGCGGCCCTTGCTTGCTGACCGCGTCAAGATTGCCGGTCGCCGCTACCAAGGGTTCGTCGCCGGTTTCTCGCAGTTGCAGCTGCTGTCATTGGACGGTCTCCTTTAAATGCGCTTTTGCCAAAGCGCTGGCGAGAGTCAAATTCGCATCCATTTGCAGTGACTCAGAGAGCTTGGCTTCCCTGAGGCCGACCACGAACCTGTCGCGAATCATGCGTTCTTTTTCCTTGTAGTCGCACCGGTCCGCCATCGTGTGCAACGCAGTAGCGAATTGGTCGACTGCCTCTCCAGGTTCTTGAGTGCGACGGTGAAAGCACGCGCTCTAATAAACAAGGTTCCTTGCGGCGACGAAGTGCTCGTCGAACTTCTTTTTGACGACGTCGTATTGCTTCTGTTCTTCTTCGGGTAATGAAGAAGTAGATATTTCTCGTGCTTGCCTGCCCATCGTATAAAGTAGCGTCCGGACCTGAGCTTCTTCATTCCGCTCATTTAGGCCCGAGGCGAAGCGGTAGTCATCAGAGTTGGATCCAAGAAGGCCATTCGGACGTCCGGTCGAAGTCAAACCTTGGCGGAGCTGGAACCGCGAACATGCCGTGGGAGGGCTTGACTGCGTTGTCCTCTGACATGGCGCCTGTTGACGAAGTTAAGGCAACACCTCTCAAAAGCCACAGGATTCCACTTCTGACACCATGTCGCGTTTGGTCCCTTGCCGGACGCCGAGCGCGGCCGGCAGCGGGCAGGAAGGAACTGAGACTGGTCCCGATCCCGGCACGATAACAACAACAAGCCTTTATTTCAGGCAAACAGCATCCTTATATAGCAAGCACTCATGGGACCAGTGACGTCACGGAGGGCAATGTTTCAGACTTGGCACAGGCGCTATCAGCACACTTCTCCTTTTTCTTTTTTTCTTTTCTTTCTCTTCTTCTTCTTCTCCTCCTACTTCACCTTCTGCTAGACGCAGCGCCGGCTCGGGGGCCACAGACACGGACACGGCATACAGCGACGAGCGGTTAGACCTAGCGTAGTATTGCTTTCGCAATAAAATAAAAGAAATCCGCCGGTTAGCACATTGTGGGCTTACAGCCACAGCACTAGCATAGCGCCAATAGCCCAGCGCTCTTCTCAAAACAAGGACCACGATCGCTTCCTCGTCTAGCTCTTCGCGCGCGACGTAAACCTCGTCTAGCTCTTCGCGCTCGACGCGCACGTTTCTGTCATGAGCCGAGACCTCCGTTCTCGTTTGCGAAAAGTGCTGACCCCTGCTCCTATACAGGTTGTGCGTATTCCAGATGGAGCAACTTCAAAGGTCATTGTCTTGTGCTCTGCCCGCGTAACGATATCTGGCCGCCATACTACTGTACTCTTCACAGTTGCGCAGCATTCTCCTAACGACGTCATTCTTGGGCTAGACTTTCTTTCTGGCTATGCAGCCATCACAGACTGCGCTACAAGCGTCGTTGAAGTTAACCTCCCCTCTCCTTCAGCCCACCCTCTCCTGGTATGCACCGCCTTTGTAGTGTAGACTTTGTTCGCCTGCCACCTGAAGCCGCAACTTACGTTATGATCTGCTCTGTACCCCCTATTCCCGATGGAACTATATCGTTACCCCAACCTTTGATGCATTCCTATTCC
The DNA here is from genome assembly GCA_023969395.1 of Amblyomma maculatum. Taxonomy (NCBI): domain Eukaryota; kingdom Metazoa; phylum Arthropoda; class Arachnida; order Ixodida; family Ixodidae; genus Amblyomma; species Amblyomma maculatum. The sequence goes on from JAJIZL010030737.1 coordinate 140,154, forward strand.
GAAGCGTTGCCTTTGCTCACACCGTCGTCACAATGACAGCGAAACAAACATGCCTCCCTGTTCTGAACTGTTCGTCGCAAATCGAGACCCTCCCGCAAGGCATCTTGCTCGCCACTCTGTGTCCTGTAAATGAATGTGATCTTTGTTGTGACCACTGGTTTAGCGCCCTCCTCTGACTGCTCTTTATTTGAAGGTTCCAGTCTCCAAGATGATCACTACGGACCTTTCTCCTCCACAAGCTCATATAGTCTGTCACCTGCTGGCATCTTTCAGATATTTTTTATTTTGATCAGCGCACATTGACTCGAACCGCTATTGCAACATCGTATACACAACGGCGACATGCCACTATTCATCGCCATCCTTATTGCGTATCCGGTGCTGAACGCCAGGTAATGCAAATACAGTTTGACAAGATGCTCGCTCAAGACACCATCGAACCCGCGACGAGCCCGTAGGCGTTCCCAGTCGTTTTAGTTAAAAAGAAAGACGGCAGCTGGCAGTTTTGCGCCGATTATTGAAATCTCAACAGCATCACTAAAAGAGACGTGTACCCTCTTCCCAAAATCGATGATGCCCTAGATTGCCTCCATGGAGCTAAATACTTTTCTTCCATCAATTTACGGTCCGTGTGCTGGAAGATTGCTGTTGACGAGCTGGACCGTGGAAAAACCGCCTTTGTCACACCAGACGGCTTTTACCCCTTTAAAATTATGCCGCTTGGTATCTGCAATGCACCGGCGACTTTCGAACGAATGATATACTCCCTTCTTCACGCATTTAAATGGGCAACCTGCCTGTGCTAGCTCGACGACGTTGTCGTTTTCTCGCCGTGCTTTTCTTCGCACTATGAACGCCTCACCAGTATTCTCAATGTATTCCGTACAGCCGGCCTCCAGCTCAATTCATCGAAATGCCAGTTTGGTCGCAGTCAACTCACCATTGATCGATACATGGTTGATTCTTCCGGAGTACGACCTGAGCCGGCGCAAACATCAAGCCGTCATAAACTTTCCGTGTCCCCGGTCTTCGAAATACGCGCCGCTTTGTCGGCCTCTGCTCTTACATTCGCCGCTTTATCAAATATTTTCCTCGTATCTCTCATCCTCTCACTGACCTACATAAGACCCACGCCGCTTTCCCGTGGGGTCCTGACCAGCAAGGTGCGTTTTCAATGCTCTTAAGCTTACTACGTCTCCCGCCGTCTTGGCTTATTTTAATCATTCAGCTTCCACTGAAGTTCGAACAGGCACCTGTGGATATACGATTGGTGCCGTGCTGACATAACGTCACCATGGCAATGACCGCGTCATAGCATATGCTAGCCGCCTTCTCTCCAAACCCGAACGCTAACATTCTATTACTGAGCGCGAGTAACTCGCCTTTGTATGGGCTGTCGCTAAATTCCGGCCTTACCTATTCTGCCGTTCTTTCTCAGTTGTAACTGCCTATCACGCGCATTGTTGGTTGTCATCTCTGAAAGATCGCTCCGGCGATCTTGGTCGCTGGGCCCTGCGCTGTTAAGAATAGTCCTACAACGTGGGCTATAAATTGGGGCGCCTTGATGAAGTTGCCGATTGTCTGCCTCGCTATCCTGTAGAGCCCCTGATGAGAGACAGAGAGGCAATTCTCTGTCTTCACCCTCTCCTATCTCGCCAACAACGCTGGCGAACAGCGCAACGACCCATCTTTAAGATCCATCATTGAAGGTCTGACATCTGGAAGAAAGGATTCCTTTCTGCAGCTTTTTGTTGTGGAGGAAGGCGTCCTCTACCGTAGTAATTTTCACGACGGTTCTCCCCTTATGTTGGTGATCTCAAAAAAGCTCAGCTGCTCTGTTATTGATGATCTTTATGACCTGCCCACAGCTGGCCATCTCTCTGTGTCTCGCACTTACGACCAGCTATGGCGTCGTTTTTTCTTCTTGACTATACCGCAGCATGCGGCACTACATCGCAGAATGCGACACGTGTCAGCGTAGGAAAAAAAAAAAACATCTGGGCTACCAGCTGACCTTCTCCAACCCATTGACCTGCCCCTGGAACCATTTTATCATCTCGGGCTCGACCTTCTTTGTCCCTTCCCAACGTCACGCTCAGGTGAGAAATAGATCACAGTGGCAGCTCATTATGCGACACGCTGCACCATCACCCGAGCTTTACGCACGAGCTGCGCTACAGATGTCGCTGACGTTCTGCTACACAACCTAATTCTGCATCACGGCGCTCCTCGTCAATTAATCATCGACCAAGGTCGCTACTCTTTGTCCCGAGTTGCTGAAGACATCCTGCGATCATGCTCTACTATGCATAGGCTAATGACCGCGTACCATCCCCAAACCAATTTTCTTACCGAACGTTTCAACCGCACACTTAAGGACAAGTTATCTGTGTATGAATCCCCTGATCACAACGACTGGGTTTTCGCGCTGCCATGTGACCTTTGCTTACAATTTTGCTAAACACGACACGATGGGTTATTCACCTTTCTTCCTAACCTGGGTTTACCTTTGGACAGGCTGGTTCCACCTGCTGCCCACCCCATAACCACATGCGCACGTGACGCCAATGCGCAAGCCACTGAAGTGCGCCATGTAGCCCGTAGGCGGCTCCTCGACTCTCAGACTTCTCAGAAGTCTGACTACGATAGGTGACATCGCCGCATAACCGATGATCCTGGTTCCTTGATTATTTTATGGTCTCCGGCACGCCACATTAGTATCTCGCAGAAACCTTTTTTTGTCCCCCTATATTGGCCCTTATAGGGTGGTGCGCCAAGTCACTGATGCTACGTATGAACTTGCCCCTTTTGTGCCCGCGTCCTCCTTCTCTCGCCTCACTACTGACATTGTCCATGTTTCGCGCCTGAAGCAATACGAACTCATGCCTTGTTTACCAGTTTAGTGCCGAGACGATGCTTACACTGCCGAGCGGTCATGTTACGAGATAACGACGACGATGTGCTTCCTTCTATTGCCTCGCGAAATGGACAAGGAGATGACGACGAAGTGGGAGTGGTTCCGTGTTGCTGCTCCCTGCTATGCCAGTTGAGGCTGTGGTAGATACACTGTAAATACCTTGTTTTTGCACGTAATAATAAGTCTTGTCGCGTGCTGCTCTCACCCATCGTTTCCGGATATTTTGTTGAGCACCTATACCTCGTGCTTATCGGTTCTTCACTTACTAAAATCCGAACACGTTAGTAAAACGGTAGCACACTGCTCTTTAGCTCCCAGCTCGCCCGCGAAAGGGGTTGCGCGCTAGCCAGGCAGCAACACATAATATTTGGAATGACTTTCACATTGTAATCGGACAAAATATCAGTCTTCACAAAGCACGTGCAAAAATGACGCGTTTGCTCATGAGTATCATGACGGCACTAGCTCAACTTATGTGCATTCACAACGAAAAGACCTGACATGATGAAATTGCAGCATGACCGCATTTTCGCTATAATCGTGTTAACAAATTGATTAAAGAAGCATTGAAGGATACTCAGCTAATGAAAGCACAAAAAACAACATTCCTCAATGTTCCGTCAATGAGGCTTTAGGTAGCAATTGTCACCGGCCTAACATAGCTAACATTGTCGCTACGGTTGTAACAGTTTCGCTGGCGTTTTAGATGAATTGCCAAAAATACCTCCCGTAAGCAAGCACTGCAGAACTCGCACAATCCCTAATAGTCAGTACTGTCGCACAGCTTGTTTACACAATAATTGCCTATCAAGTTGGTTTTTTTCCCTTCGCACTTTGGAAAAGCTTCCTAACGGCATGCGGTACTTGCAGTGGCCGCCCGCGCCTGCTGCCACTCTCACCGCCGACGATTGATTTGGATGGGAGAGGGATGTATGTAACGTGGGAACATATTTTTTCGCAACTAAGCACTTTCAACTCCAGGTGACTCATTTCGACAATAACCATCGAACTTAAATGTATTATAGCAAACCTCTCGAAAAAAAAACTGAAATGTATTGTGCCCCATAATTTTGTAGTTTTGGAAATTATATTTGTATTAGGCCCAGCGAAACCTGTGTTTTGCCTTATTGTATTGTTCCCACGGTGGCGGCGCCTATAGCGCGGATGCGGAACTAGCAACGTGCCACTCGTATGCTTTAGCCAAAAGCTAAAATTTACAGGGTGCGAGACATGGCGACAATGATATTCCCGATTTATATATTATTTTCGCTTGATCAGCTATCTCCAAAGTAAAAGTTTCTACGCGACTGTTTCGGGCGAAAATTGTACACCCACATTGCAAAGCGCCAAGAAAAAGTTCTATTCAGAATTTCTTGTTACAGGTGAGGCTTTAGCTTGTTGTAAACAAAATACTCAAAATGAAAAACAGACGTGAACAAACAGTGGCAAAGCATAACGGAAGCGCTAAGAAGCATGCCTTTAGTCCGCTGCGCACGAGAGTACGGGCAGTATAAATGCTGACAAGAACATGGCGACATGGCGGCAGAAAAAGACAAAATCAGCGACTTGATCATAGTTTTTTAGAGGTAAGTTCAATAAAAGCATATGGTATTTCTTAAAGCCGCCTTGGCAGCCGTGAAAATGTGCTGTGGAGGAGCCGCATGTAACGATCGTAACAACACCAAGCGGAGCAAGCAGACGAGTTTGCCCAGTCTCAACCTATTTTACTGATGCCTTGCTCAGTGAAACTAAATGGAAGAGCAGCTGCGATTACTTTTCTCACTATTTGCAAGGTAATGATTTATGTAATGATTTATATATTTAGATAACCAGCCCTTATACATAGCATTCATTGATTACGAAAAAGCATTTGACTCAGTTGAAACCTCGGCGGTGATGCAGGAATTGCGAAATCAGGGGGTAGACGAGCCGTACGTGAAAGTGCTGGAAGATATATATAGTGGCTGCACAGCAACCACAGTTCTGCATAAAGAAAGTAACAAAATTCCCATAAAGAAAGGTGTTAGGCAAGGAGACACAATCTCCCCAGTACTATTCACAGCTTGTTTAGAGGAAGTATTCAGAGACTTGGAATGGGAGCAGTTAGGGATAAGGGTAAATGGAGAATACCTCAGTAATCTGCGATTTGCTGACGACATTGCCTTGCTAAGCAACTCGGGGGATGAACTGCAAATAATGATTGATGACCTAGACAGGAAAAGTAGAAAGGTAGGCTTGAAAATCAATATGCAGAAGACTAAGGTAATGTGAAACAGCCTCGGGAAGGAACAGCAGTTTACATTAATTAGCAAAATAGTGGAAGTAGTAGGAGAATATGTCTACTTAGGACAAGTAGTAACCGCAGATCCGGGCCATGAAAAGGAAATACCAAGAAGAATAAGATTGGGATGGAGCGCATTTGGCAAGCACTCGCAGATTATGACTAGCAGCTTACCGGTATCGCTCAAGAGGAAAGTATACAACAGTTGCATGGGGCTGAAACGTAGAGGCTAACAAAGAGAGTTCTACTTAAGTTGAGGACAATCCAGAGGGCTATGCAACGAAAAATGGTAGGGGTAACATTAAGCGATAGAAAGCGTGCAGAGTGGGTCAGAGAAATAACTCAAGTTACCGACATTCTAGTAGAAATTAAGAAGAAGAAATGGACATGGGCAGGACATGTAGTGCGAAGAGAGGATAACTGATGGTCGCTGAAGGTAACAAACTGGATTCGAAGGGAAGGAAAGAGTAGCAGGGGGCTGCAGAAAGTAAGGTGGGTGGATGAGATTAAGAAGTTCACAGGGGTAAAGTGGATGCAGCTAGCACAGAACCGGGTTAAGTGGAGAAATATGGGAGAGGCCTTTTGCCCTGGAGTGGATATAATCAGGCTGATGATGATGATGATGATGATTTATATAGACCAAAATCTTTGCGTTTTGGGAAGGTTATGACGAGAGGCGTCCTTTTTTTCCCGACAAACATCGATGACAAACGTCCAGATACTGAAGAGCGCGTAATCCAGCTAGGCGACCTCAAGATTTTCTTTACCAAACTTAACCATGAAGACAATCTCTCCAATCTCCAACCATCCAGATAAATTGGAAAAGTAAGGTTTATGGATACAACAAGGTGTTCCTTACGGAAGCCGCTATGGCTGTAATGTTTTAGACCTGAGAGTGGACCATATCAAGATTTACAACGACTCATATCCTTAGAATTGACTTGTGCAATAGTTTCTTTGCAGGGTGATAAAGAAACGAGGCAATAGGCGGCAACTTACTGCGTCGGCTGCGACACTCACCGAAAATAAGTTTAGCGACCAAGATAAAATATTGTGGTAAAGTTGATATTATCGACATGTTAGCCGGCGCTTGCAAGCCAGAAATGCTGAATTGCGGAAGGATGCGATATTTCGGTTCTCTGTCATGGCTGCCGCTTTTCGATAAAATCGAAAAGCGAGATGGCTGGCTGTGTGCTGTGCGATGCAGTGCACAATAAATAACGGATTTGCTTTGGGGTGTTAAGCCCCACAAAAAGGAACATTCCAGTATCGCCGCGGTTACGCCTCGCGTTCGAGTGTAAAGGCTCTGAGTCCACGAGATGAAATGGTAAAAGCCGCTTTTAGGTTATTTACGCTCATGGTACCAGCAGAGCAACATCGGCACGGGGGGCGAAAGCTACTGTCTATCTATGACTGTCTTCGCACAGCGACGGCCAGGGAGGCTATGCCGCGTCTCCTGTGGGCCAGCGGTGCTGTATTCGGCGAACACTCTTGACGGTGTCTCCCTCGAAGTAGCAGTGGTCCTGCTTATTAGGGCAGGACACTGCTGTGACTCAGAATCCCCAATCCAAAGACAGCGCTTGGCGGCGGTCTGAGATGTCCAGCCAGCGAGCGCATTTGTCACGCGCTTCGAATGTGCCGCGGCTAGATTCACAGAGGAGAGTGCTCCGCTGCTGGAGAAGTTGCGCCACTCAGTCTATCTAGCTCATGCTTATATATCTGTATGTCGCCTACTCTTTCTTTCAGTGCACTGGCGCCATGCGGGCAGCACCATGACTTGTCAAGGGGCGTTAGCTGGGCAAGTCTGGCGTCCGGCTCTTGCCGGCAACTGCCCGGCTCCCGCCGTCGACCGCTGGAAGCGTCGCGCGAACCTCGGCTGGAACCTTAATCATAGCAGCTCGCTGTCATCCGAAGAGGTCTCGATAGCAGTTACAATTTCTAGGTTTTCTCTGAAGAGGCTGTAACAAATGCGCTGGTCTCCAGTTCTCGGTTCTGTTAACAGTAGGCCGAAGGTTCTAGGTGGGGAATCACTGATGAGTTCTACACAATACCCCCCCCCCCCCTTCGGCACAACAAAACCAACCGCCACATATTAAGTCGCCGAACGGTGGCAGGTAACGAAACAAAAAGCCTTAAACTAGGCTTACAGAATCCCTCTCCTTGTTGCCACTGTGCAGAAGTCAGGCAGGAAGAGCTGCGGAAAGCACGTATAAGACCGAATTATTGGCACCGCCCTTCACAACGCCCAAACAAATTTCGGTACAAAATACCGCATCTGCCATCGATATCTGGTGACAAACGGCTGAAAGACAAATTGCAAAAAAGTAGTCCAGGCAAAAATAAATCATATCCGTAAAGCTTAGATAACCTAAACAATTCATTGATATCGTGCCAAGAAAATAAATATTTAAACTTGTACGATTCCGCTGGAGGCATAACAAAGTAGCTTCTTTGTGCACTATACCGCAACATAGCAAAAAAGCTACCTTGCCTGCTGAAGCAAAGATAATGCGCTTCACCTCTAGTATTTTCAAGCACTTACTTTTGAATCGCATTTCAGGACGCGGAGTGCCTCTTTTGGCTTTTCTGTCATAACGACGCCGTGTGGCTTCGTTTCCTGGCCGATAAATTACTCCCGTGCGATCCTTCAGAACAGTATTTTTCTCGGCAATCTTTCAGTGACATGACTCCTCAAAACTCGGAATGAGTTATTCGCTCTCCTCTTCAGCCACTACCGCACCCCTATCTACCCTCGTCAGCTAGCAAAGGCCCTTCAATCCGGAAGGCGATATATAGGTTTATAATTTTTCACGGCAGACACTAGGAGGCTCCGAAGGTGCCTCATTTACGAAGCCAGCTGTCGTTGCGTCTAGGTGAGCATTTCCTTCGCAGCGAGCATGCTGTACAGCTTCAGCTGAATGGTTCAGTTTGTCCGCGATTTCGCGGCCTTCAGAGCGCGTGAGCGTAGACAGTGATCCCCACAGCTCAGTCCTCTCTTTTACGACTGAGCCTCTGAACGGTTATAAAAGAGGTAAGCAACTGCTCTGCAAGGTGACCGACACAGCCGCCTGTGTATGCATTACGCCAAGCAAACCCTTAATTGTGACGAGTGCGACACTCCGCCAAATGCCGACTTCCTGTCCCACCTGTCTGATCCGTAGGAACTCGCCGATGAAAACTTGAGGTAAAAGAACTGCATGCCGCACCACACCCGCCGCCACGGCGAGACGCGGAGAAAATGACAGAGAATCCCATTTACTATCAAGTTTCGTACTTACGGCTCCAGCAGGGTGACGTTTTCCGCTTCGAAGGTTGAGAGCAACAAAATTACATTCTCCCTTGACAGTCGGTGGCGATGTTCCTGGATTCATTAAAGCGGAAAAAGATTGCCGGCTTCCTCTTCTCAAATGCCTAAGCACCAATCTCTGCTTCTTGGTCAGCATCGTTTCTCACGGCTGCGCTCTTTCCGCGGCCCTCCTCGGTTGTTCCTTTCTCCACACGCGCCTAGGATACTCGGTTCTCATTCCACGTTGGGCGCTCAAAAAGTGCTTATGGGGCTCTAAGTCTGTCTAAGTCTTTGCGAGGCGCCTGACTTGAAACTTGTGCAAGCTCGGTGGTGCAGTATAAGGTTTTTGTTTCGTCCCTGTCATGCACCTACAGCCGCCTTAAATCATTCAAGTTGTTTTAAAACTGTTCTAGAGAGATTTTGTGTACATATTTGGCACGATAATAATAAGCGACGGCTCCTTGAGCCATTTGATTACATTTTCATTCAGATTGTTAACAATATGCGGAAAAAACTGAGAACACCGTTTCGACAATTTTCTGCATTGTCGACGGAAAAAGTCAGCCGAGAGGTGAAACTTTTTAAGCAATGTTGCCTTTTCTTTTTTGCAATCTTTAGTAACCCGCTGAAGCAGCCTGGCCGCCTCGTAAGGTAAAATGGTGAATACGTCCACGGGCCAGGTGGAATAGAAGAATTTCGTTTGCCTCATATATGCTCTCAAAATTGACCAGAAATAGCCCAATACCATCATCCGTTGAGAAACCTTGCATTAGGTTATTAATTTTTGGTGGCTTAGATGTCTGTAATACAACAGCACAAAAAACAAGGACGGAATGAAGAACAGGCAGCACGATGTCTGACGGCTGTCAAAGGCGGCCCCTTTGCTTTCGTGAATTATGCCGGCGCATCCACTATCCTCATTTCCTACGACTTGCTTTCTAGCTCCAGTTATCTTGCGTTCTTCCTTGCTTCATATTTTGTTTTTTTGTTTCCTTCGTTTCCTCTTTTTTACTCTTTTAGAAACATGGCGGATAACGAAGTCAGCGAATACGTCAAATATGACTATGCAAATTCATGGAAAGAGTGCCTAAGAAGTCCGCTTTAAAATACAATATCAATCCCGCAAAAGCGTGTAACTGTACAATTTGGCCGCTGAAAAAAACAAAAAAACAAACACGATATGATGTATTATGAAAACCGCCGATGCCATAATTCGCCATGGAAGGAATTTCGGAAGGGAGTGAACAGCAAGAGATACACGAACATCAACATTCAGCAAACAAAATATTTTGTGAGTTCATGGCAGTGTGCGTCTCTGCCACGACGAAGAGCGAAGACATACATTCTGTATCAATATACCAATTAATAAATGCGTATATACCTATTGCAATGCACGTGAAATCGGGATGGTGTTATCGGGCTAAAGAGGCTTCAACAGAAGCCTTTCTTAATTGTTGTCAACACAACTGACTCCTTACTCTACATGTTAGCCTCAGGGCAACGAAAAAAATCCGGGAAAGCTCACGCACATGCATGTTCTTGCAGACTCCTCGAATATAAATAATTTTCAGAATAATATATTGGAGGATTCTGCCTAACATTTTTGTCATTTTATGCGGGCAACTGTGGCATATATAACAGATTATCCAATGTTTAAACAGTTGCTTTGTAGCGCTTCTAACAGAAATAGAAATACATCCTGACCGTGCCAACAGCGGCGCAGAGCATGCTCCCATGCTCCTCCAATTTCCTGGCCTAGATTAAAATGCATGCACTCTACCCCGCCAAATTTCTTAACTACATGCGGCCACATAATTTTATGTCGTCCTTGCTAGTCAGTGCCTCCCTTGGAATCCCATTTGTTGCTCATATTGGCCATCTGCCTATCCGAGCGCCATGTCTTTGCCGTTAGAATTTATTCTTCAAGGTTTCGACAATAGAATTAACACGAGTTATTTTTTGACCCACCCTACATGCTACTTTCATCATATTAAACCGGCAAGGTTCGATTTCGCATATATCTGCATTGTCCTAACCTAAATAAACCCTTTTTGTTGACGTCCAAGTTCAATCACATAGATTAGTACCGGTAACATGCAATTGTCATATTCTTTTCTCTTCAGCGATATCGGAAATATGCTTGTCAAACTTAGGAAGTATACGCCAAATGGTCTCTATCGCAATATTTTTCATTTAGCCATTTTGCATTCTTGTTCCAGATCTGCGGGTACTGTGAACCCTAACTTGAGATATTCGCCTACCATGTCCAGTATTAGGCTACCTATTGTAAACTGGTGCTCGTTTTCGAGGCTCTAGGACATTGCCTTATTCCTCTGCATATTTAGGCATACATCTCAGCTTTTTCTGTCTGTCATTAGAAATTCTTTACAATTCGACCCAAGCTGAGTTACTTAAAAAAGCAGTGTCATCAGCGAAACGAACGTTACTGCAGTAATCTTCATCAACATTATTAATAACTGCTTCGATGCAATCTCTGATTTCTTCCTCTAAGCAAGCGATAAATAGTACTGAGGAGAAGCTTCCTCCCTGACTACACACCTATTTTTGAGAGAAGTGTTACTTTCCCTATGTAGAACTATATATAGTTGCTGAGTAGCCACTATAGATACCTTTCATTAGTTTGAGATTTGTCTCATACACACCCTCATTCCGCATTGCGTGTACGTAAATTTTTGCTTAATTTGTATTTCGTATCAGCGTTTTAGTCTCTTTGAAACCCAGAGATAATAGTAACGTTTTTGTGCTGTCTTGTCACGCTTTGTTTTAGTTGTAAACTAGCTTTCAGCTGGTAGTGAAGTTAGAAGCTACTTGCCGCAGAGATTGCTGATGTGCGCTGATGTGCACCGGGTAGACCCGTAAAGGCCTAGATTGTTTTCGCTTTCCCCTTGCTAAAAGGGAAGAAAGAACTGGGAAGTCCAATAAAAGCAGGGTCGACTGAAAACAACTGAGAACTTGTATACCGGAGCGGTATGTTGCAAGACAGGTTTGACCTATATTTCGTTTTGAACATTGCTTTTCTACAGACGACACCGACTGTGACGACTGGCTTGCTTCATACGAGCGAGTGAGTTCGTGAAATAAGGGCAAGACGCAATAAAGTTAACGAACGTTATCTTTTATTTGACCGGAGGTACCAACTTGTGTTATCATAACCACGAAGCCGAAATCTCGAATTGGGACTCAGTTAAGGTGAACCTTACCACCGTGTTTGGTCGTCCTGCTGTACGGAAGCTCCGCGCCGAACAGCGCTTGCAAACCACGATCGAACGCAGCGGCTCGGCGATACGTTTACCAGTAGCATTACAGATGTGCTCCACCTAAGCAGGCGCATAAAAGCCAAGATGTCCGAGGCATAAAAGATCAAGCACATCCTGAAGGGCATCGAATATGACGTCTTTCTAATGTTAATATCCCGGAATTTCACAACTGTTGCACAAATTGTCAACCTTTGCCAAAGCTGCAATTAGTTGCGGAAGCAGCGACTCCTCCCTCGACCATCTTCCGCGCCTGTGGAATCACTTTCTGGCCTCTCCGCTACTTCCGAGACCTCATCGCTGCAGCAGCAGCTCATAGAATTCATCCGGGAAGAAGTTGCTCGCCAAATACCTTCACTGCCCACAAATTGCGAGCTTTGCCGCAATTTGGCGCCCATCCAACAGGTCATCGGCGACCGCGTGGCGGACGCCCTTCCCCCTCTCCCTCTGCCAGCGCCCATGCCTCATCCGGCACCAGCCGTTGAGACAATCGCATACGCCGACGTCCCTGTCGCTCCAGCAATGACATGCGTCCCCGTTCCTGCCGCACCGCTGACGTACGCTGCTGTCGCTGCCCGACCACGGCCACCTAGCAACCCTGTGGTGTACGCTACGCCTCCAGGGCCTGTACAGGAATTTCTTCAAGCGCCGCAGCCTTTCGTTTCACCTCGTCCGGAGCGCCGCAATTCATGGCGAACAAGTGATAATCGTCCCATCTTTTATTCTTGTGGATGTGCTGGCCATATTGCCCGGTACTGCCGAAATCGCACACATGATGATTTTCTACCGTGCCGAACGTCAGCTTCCTGGCAGCCAACCCGAGATCAGTACGCAGCCGCTGATTCATCTGCAGGTTCCGTTACGAATGGCCGTACTATCTTTTCTCCTCACCGCTCAGCCTCGCCGCGTCTCCGATCCCTATCTCCTCTGTGCCGGCGTCCCAATTTTGCGCAAGAGGAAAACTGAATAAATAAAAGGCCTCACGTATCTCCTGCAAATCTGCTTGAAGTTTCTGTATAGGGCGTTGTAGTACTGGCTCTGGTCGACACCGGCGCTGCTGTTTCTGCCATGGCTGCAAGTCTGTCGTTCATTGCACAAAGTGATGACACCTATTTCAGGATTCTTGCTATGCACGGCAAGTACCTAGACTGTAGAGCCATAGCTGTGTGCACAGCTCGAGTCATCATTTAAGAAGTTGTGTACGCAATAGAGTTCATAGTTTTGCCTTCCTGCTCTCATGATCTTATCTTGGGTTGGAATTTTTTGTCGCGTCATAATGCCGTAATCACGCGGGCTCGTGCCAAACTGGAGTTTTTTGCGCTAGACAAACCGTCACCGGACGTTCCTATTCCCAGAGTCGGCGTTGCTGAAGATACCGATCTCCCTGCGTGCTCTTTCGTTCTTGCGCCCACCGCTTGTGCTGTTCCCCGCCATACTGATGTACTTTTCATCTCATCCCCTATCTAAACCGCCCAAGCTTCTCCTGCCTTACGCCGTACTTTCAGTAGTATTAGTAGTAAAAGACTTTATTAAGGCGCAACACTTAGGCGCCTAATATATCGATGGCCTGCTGGACGAGCAGGCGCTGTTCTTCGCACTCAGCACAAAGCCAGTCCACCCAGGTCCAGATAGTATGGGAGGAGGTGGGAAAGAATCCCGATTGCAATGCAACCGGACATGAAAATAGGCAGTGCGAATGGTTGGTGTAAGGTGAAGGGCAGATGGGGCATGCTGGATCACGACGGACTTTGTAGAGATATAGCCGTGCAGGGGTTGAATGTATTCAGCTGTATTTGCCGAAGGATATGAGCCTCCCGAACGGAAAGATTACGATGAGGGTCGGGGTAGAGCTTGAGGTCTAAACGAGCACCAATGTAATATTCGCTGATGGTGCGCGAAGAGACAGCCTCCACCCGCTCTGCCAGGATCTTGGCCAGGGGATGAATAGTGCCCGGTTACGAGTTTCACAGGCGAGCTGGTTTGCCACCTTATTGCCGTCAATCCCCGAGTGTCCAGGGATCCATTGGAGAGGAAGACGGGGAAGGGCTGCAGCGCAAAACGTGCAACCTCGAGCTCCGTGGACAGATGGTGTGTTAAACGTTTAGATTGAATGGCACGGATAGCAGCCTGGGACTCGGTGTATATAATATACTGAGGCATAGTTGGGGAGAATGGAAACTTTGGATGGCAAGAATGATGGAGGGGACCCCAAGCGAGATAATATCCGGAGGGTGGAGAAAGGACCCGCTAGTGTGTGTGACAAGGGTAGATAGACAAGGATGAAAGAGGACCTGCCTTCCAGACCCTCGAGGAGCCACATAAGAGGCATCCGTGTAAGCGACTTCACGGCTATTGAAGGGCGGACTATGATGAGAGGCAGCAGCATGTCGGCGACCAGCATGCAGGACCGGCGACATATTGGCTTGAAGAGGAAGTATACGGAGGTTTGTGGCCTCTGGAGGGGAAGGAGTTGGCAGAGGGACTGACTGGATGGGGAAAATGTTAGCCTGGTTTAAAAGCCAGCGTCCATGAACTGTGTCGGAGATGGGAGCTATATGTCGGTCACGGTGAAGGGAAAGGAGACTGCTAAAAAATGAAAAAGCTCGGTGGCATAAAGCTTATCGGTGAATGTGGTTATGGGAAGACAAAGAGTAGCTTTAAAAAGGCCGTGAAGAGCTGTTGCTAGTGTGTCTAGCTGGCCCTGGGTGAATGAAAGATATGGTATAAAGTAATTTGTTAAGAGCCAGCATCTGAGCCAGTCGACAGGCGTGAGTTTCCCTCAGGCCAGAGGACCGTCTCACAACTCGCCGAAGTAAATGGGGGACGGACTGACAGGTAGCAACAACCGCATGGAGAGCCCGGGCATTTTTGGTGACATGCGGAGGCATGCCACGAAAGCGGCTTTGAGAAACCTTGAGATTGGGGAGCCGCCCAAGGCAAGGGATATCAGTTAGGTTTGAGCTCGTTGGTAAGCAGAGTGAGTCAAAAGTAGGAGTTCTGACTTCTCGTGAGCGGGAGACAGGCCTGCATGGTCAAAAAAGCAAGATATTATATCGAGTTCCTGCTGAATGGTGTCTTGAACGTAACCAGGACATCCGCGTGAGCGCCACAGTGTGGTGACGTCGACGTAAAAAAGGGCTGAAGATCGGGAATAGACGATAACTAAACCGCGAGAGGAGCCATGGCGATATTAAAAAGGATGGGTGAAAGAAGGTCACCCTGCGGAGTACCCGAGGTGAGACGGTGGGGTGTCGAATTGAAGTTCAATGCTCGGAAACAGACATCGCGATTAGAAAGAAAAGCTCGAATGTAGTTATACATGCGGGAGCAGCAGTCGGTGCTGGAAAGGCAGGTAAGAATATGATGATGGGAGACGAAATTGAATGCCTTGCGGACATCATCTGTGACCAGGGCGTGAAGCTGAGAGATACCACAGGTGAAGAAAGTGTGTTGAAGTATGAGGAAACGGTCCTGTGTAGATAAGCGGGAACGAAAACCAATGAGGGTATGAGGGAGCGAGTTCGAAACCTCCGTATGCCTATTAAGCGTAGTGAGCGCCATTCTTTCCATCGTCTTGCAGACACAGGAGGTCAGAGAAATGGGCCAGAGATTTGAAAGGACTCGAGGATTACCAGGATTAAGAACGAGGGAAATAAGTGAGGAAGTCCAGAACAATGGCAGAGAGCCTTCTGTCCAGGCGGTGTTACAGGGGTTGAGAATTTGCTCTTTTGCGTTATCGGGAAGATTGGGAAGAGCGGAATGATTCCAGCTTCACCGGGAGCCGACCGAGTGGCGTTAGCAATAAGTGCTGCTTCAAGCTCGCGCAGTGTAAAAAAGGCATCGAGGTTATTGCTTGCACAGCCTGTGTATTCAGGGTAACAGGGGGACAAAGGGAGTGAGAGATAAAGATCTGCAAGGGTTGCAAGAACATCATCGGGAGGCTTTGTTACTAGGGCTTTAGCAAGAGTCGGGGCCGGGGCAGGGGTGGCACCAAGGAAGGTTCAAAAAAGAGTTGTCACCCGTTATTAATTAGGGGGTATTATTAACGATGCGCCCTTAACGGTGCGCACACTCCCAGACACCCTTAGAGTGAGTGGGGGTAGCTGTTCCGGTCGCGAAGGAGATGCCCTCGACTTGCGTGGCAAGCTCAGCTGGAATCCAACTACCTAGTAGTGACAGAAGGGGGTGGCCGTTTGGTGCCCAGCTGTCGCCGGTTCAAACCAGAGTAAGGATCGGAGTCAGAAGTAACAAACAAAACACAATTTATACACAGCAAGAGACGATACAAAGGAACACACAAGATCACTTGAAATACAACAGACGAGAAGTTCACAGAACACAGACGCTAAGCATGCAACTACGGAATGATTCAATAACACAGGCTTTACAACAGATCAAACACGAGCGAGTTACATAAACAAACACCAAATTGTTCACCGGGCACTGTTGCAGTCCGACGCCTCAAGAGTCACGATGTGGCCGCCATACGAGACGAGCGCCGCTCCCTTGAAAGTCCGTGGGCTTGCCAGCAGCGGGTGATCCCCGGGAGTCCAGCCGAAGCACAGGCGAACACGTCGCAAAGCACTGACGAACTGACTGACTGACTGACTCATCAAGCGGCGCGGTCTCTTTAAATAGGGCGCGCCGCGTCTGTTTGTTAGCACGCGTCAAAGCTAGCGCGCACACACACTTAGCTTCGCTGGTTATAGCGCTCTCTCTTCCTCCCGTCGAGTCGCGCGTCGCCATTGGTCAGGTCCCATAGAAGATGCTGGAATTTTCTGGTTGATTCCAGTCCGATGAACAACCGTCCTGCCCGGGCAATGGGAAAGAGGGTCACGGCAACGCGTACAAAGCTACACGCTCTCCCGCGCGGGGAAGGGGGCTTTTCTCTCCATGCCTTCCACGCGACGCCGTGCGGGCCTCGCGCCGTACCGGCTTGATGAAAATGGGCGCCGATTTCGTGACACTGCCCCTCCCTTAAAGAATATTGTCCCACAATATTCACAACAACCATGAACATCGCGCGCACATGCATGCGCTCACAAATATTTGGGGCAAATGACTACATCACACACCTTGCACAAATTTCACAAACTGCCATAACCCATTATAAAATTTACACATCAATGCTATGATATTCACAAACATAGCACCACACTGTTGTCGGATACACATAGGAATCAACAACACACAGCTCTTCAAATGCGAAGCGCACAAACCTAAATTTCCGAGCGTAATTCTAACCTGCGATCAGTGCGTGACACGCTTCTGTCCGCCAGGGATTCTGCCTTCGCTCTAGTCTCTCGCATTTGAGACGCTTCTATGTTCTCCGATCGGGCTACTGAAAATTCCCTGAGGCAAGGCTTATCCTCTTGCAAATCACGCAACCAATGTGTGCCGATAATTGCCCTTACAACCAGTAGCGCCGACGGATACACGGGAACCTGTGCCAACGCGCACAGACCAACAAAAAGAATCACTGTAATAGTGTTCTTTCGTAGGCACCGGTATTCCTTCCGCTGAAGGTGAAATCTCCCAAGTAACGCCCCCATAAGTAGGACGAACACTTGGGCTGCCTGCATCAACGAAGGCCTAGGCATTTCTGGCTTAATTTGCTGAGTCGTCTCTTTCTTTTCGATTTCCTCCTGAGAGGCTTCCTTTTGTTTCTTCATGTCTCGAGGCTTTTCTTCCGGCTTCTCATGGCCTTGCTTTCCTCGCCTTGCCTTTTTCTTTTTAGATTCCTTGCAGCACACAGGCGCGGGACTTTGATCAGGATCCTCGGGAAATGTTGCGCCCTTGATATTTCCCAACACCAAATCGTAGATAGGGCATTCCATGCACAGGGCTGTCAGTTTTCCAGAATAGTATGGCGTCTGCACTTCCAATTTTGCCTCAGGTAGCAATTGAATTGAGCTGTCAATTGGCCTCACAGGGTATTTCTCGCCAGTCAGATCATTCTCATGAATCAAACTGCGTTTAATAATTACGGCACTGCTACCTGTATCTCGTAGCACAGAAACTGAATTTCCTTTTATCTTTCCCCTCGAAACCGGCATACGATTCACCGCAGATCCAGGTTGTGCATGTACTACGGCGTTCACCACCCGGATTTTCTTGTCCTTCTTCCGATTAACCACTTTCTCCGCTCCCTCCTCCTCTAGGTCGTGCACCACGCGGACTTTCCTGCCATTCTTAAGCTCAACAAAGCCATCGGCATCTTCTTCCGCCAGGCTACATTCCGACTCTGACGGAGTCCTCGCGCATGCCGCCTGCGGAGCTGCCTTGTCACCGTCGGGACACGACATCGCTTTGTGGCCTTTCTGTCCGCATTTCCAACA